>OVAP01001270.1:13794-25088 GCA_900406295.1 Aurinia saxatilis | reverse complement strand
CTCGAAGAAGAATGCCTTGACCCGGGTTACCTTTGAGAAACCGAACCACACAAATAGCAGCATCCCAATGTGCTTGCTTCAGTGCTTTCATAAACTGAGTTAAGACATGAATGACGTAGGATAATTCAGGTCGGGTAACATTGAGATATATCAAACGACCAACGAGTCGTCTATACCGTGATGGATCGTGAATAATGTCACCCTGAGCCAGCGAGAGACGATGATTCTGATCGAGTGGAAAAGCTACTGGCTTGGCACTNTCTGATCGAGTGGAAAAGCTACTGGCTTGGCACTGAGAAGACCAACTTCAGCAATAATGTCGAGAGCATATTTTCTCTGGCACAAGTACATTCCTGTAGGACTTTGAGCTACCTCAATTCCCAGAAAATAATTGAGAACACCCAAGTCTTTCATGTGGAAACAACGACTCAAATAATCCTTAAAAGATGTCATCAAAGCAAGTGTACTACCAAAGACAATAAGATCGTTGACGTAAACAATAACATGGAGACGATCGTTACCTTTGACATAGGCAAAGAAAGAATAGTTCGAGACAGATTGAGTTAAGCCATAATCCTTCAAAGCTGCGGCTAATTTGGCAAACCAGCAACGTGGTGCCTATTTAAGACCATAAAGAGATTTTCTCAGTCGACACACCTTAGTCTTGTCCGTAGAACAAAAACCCGGAGGTAGTTGCATATATACTTCTTCATCGAGGTCACCATGAAGAAAAGCATTATGCACGTCCATTTGATGAATTTCCCAATTTCTGGCAACAACAACTTCAAGAAACGTTCTAACCGTTATCATTTTAGCCACAGGAGCAAAAGTCTCGATATAATCAACCCCTTCAATCTGTTTGTTTCCATGCACAACAAGTCGTGCTTTGAAACATTCAATTATACCATCTGATTTATACTTGATCTTGAAGACTACATACAACCAAGAGCCTTTTTACCAAGAGGTAAAGTCTCGATGGTAAACGTCTCATTTTCTTCTAATGAATCAATTTCCCATTGACTGCCAAACGCCATCTTTCATCTAAGAGAACTTGAGCATAAATCTTGGGTTCAACACCACTCATGACCGCATGAATGTAGGCCTGATGAGAAGCTGAAAAACATTCCAAAGACATATACTTGTCGAGCGAGTATGGACAAGTATTAAGTGAACCAGCTGCAATGGTGGTTAAGACATAATCAGCCAATTTTGGAGGAGGAACACGAGTCCGCATACCACGTCTGAGTTGTGGTGACGGAGGTGTAGAACTGGAATGCTCAGGAGAAAGCACTATCTCTGGTGATGGTAAAATAGAAGATGCAGGAGATTGCAGAGCCGAGGAAGGAGAGTTTGGAGACTGAGGCGTTGCTGGAGTCGGAGAAACAATCGGAGAGGCAGTTGGAGAAGGTAATTTCCGAAGAAGAATCCAAGACAGGAGACAGAACCGGACCAGGTGAAGCAGAACATGACTGGCTCTGTAATGAAACAGGGGATACAGGCAGTAAGATATCATCAGAGATAAAAGGATCAAAAACCAAATTTCTTGTAGAGCTTCTGAAGATTCTTGTTGCGAGGAGACATCTGCGAACGGGAAGCGATCTTCACAGCAAATAACATCTCGAGATACAGAAATTTTTCCTGATTCGAGATCATACACACGCCATCCCTTCTTACCATACAGATAGCCTAAGAAGATAGATTTCTTACTTCGAGTAGCAAACTTGTCACCTTTGTGATGTTGGTTATGGACAAAACACAAGCTGATAAAGACGCGAAGATGAGATAGTGGTGGAGGCTGATCATATAAAATCTTAAAAGGAGTTTTGTTGTTGAGTGTAGAAGCCGGTGTGCGGTTGATGACATAACCTGCGGCCAAAACACACTGACCCCAAAATTTTATAGGCAAAGATACTTGGAACATGAGAGCTCGTGCAACATTGAGAATATGACGATGCTTTCGCTCTGCACGACCGTTTTGTTGAGGAGTCCCCACACACGAAGTCTCATGATGAATCCCGTTCTGTTGAAAGAAATCCGCTAGACAAATAAACTCGCTCCATTGTCACTACAAATTGTTTTCACTTGTTTACTAAACTTTCTTTCAACCATAGCTATATAATTTTTCAAGGTTTGAGGAGCCTGTTGTTTATTAGGCAACATATAAATCCAAAGAGCCCTTAAAACATAATCCAATATTGTAAGAAAATACCGAGATCCACACAAAGCAGGAGTACGATATGGCCCCCACAGATCACAGTGGACTAACTCAAAAACTGATGTTGTTTTATTCAAACTGAGAGTAAAAGAATCACGAGATTGTTTGGCGCGGATACAACTTCACACGCTTTGAAATCAAAAGCACGACTACTACTAATATCAGAAATAGATAAGTTTTCCATTGCTTTTGAAGCTGGATTTCCTAAGCGTTTATGCCACACTTCCAAAGAGGCTTCATCCGTGATGTGCATTACCACTGCTGACTCCATACTCTAAATCCATTTTCTTCCTCACCCGCTCCAATCAGCATCCTGGTAATGCGGTCCTGGATTATGCAGAGCTTGTCAGTGATTTGAAAAACACAACCTCTTTCTCGATTTAGCTGAGAAACTGATATCAAGTGACACCGTAATCCATCAACAAAATACACATTCTGAAGACTAAGCTGAGATCCTAACTGAACTTTCCCATACCTAGTATAAGTAGTATGACGTCCATCCGGTAAACATATCGAAACAGGAGCCATATCAAACTATTCTTCTAAAGTATGTGATGAACCGGTCATGTGATTTGATGCACCCGTATCAATAATCCAAGAAGAGATAAAGGTCTTACCAGAGAGATTTGAAGAACTTGTTTGTTCACGCTCGTTGAGAAGAAGCACCAAACTTTCCCATTGCTTGTCACTTAGCCCCCTAAAAACCAACACGGTCTGTACTTGTAAGCATCGAATTTGCAGATGATGAGGTTCCAATAGCGGGAGCCGAGGTCTGGACATGATTGGCTCGACTTGAATCTGTTGCTTTCCCTTTCCCCGGCGTTTGTAACAAGCCTTGCTGGCTTGTAGATGAAGCTTTCATCTTGGTTTTGTCTGGCCACCAAGCGGGATAACCGAGCTTGTGAATACATGTCTCAGCAAAATGACCATTCTTGCCACATATGGAGCAATATGGACGTCCTCTGTTTTCAGAAACAAAACGAGATGAGTTTTGCATAGCAAAACTAACTTCTTCAGTTCGATCAGCAAGAAGACGACTTTCCACCTTTGATTCTTCATCTTGAATCAACGTATTATAGGCTTCGTCTAAGGTGGGTAAAGGACTTCGCGAGAGAAGATTTGACTTGACAGCCCCAAATATACTGTCATCTAGTCCCATCAAGAATTGATGCAACTTATCTTTTTCTCTTTCACGCAAGACTTCCTCCATGGTTTTAGCATTTTGGTAGTCTTTTAAATTGGTCCAAATCTGCATAAGCTTTCCGTAATATGCATTAATGGTTAGACCCTTTTGTCGACAGGTAACCAATTCGGTCTTGAGACGTTGAACTCTCTGTCCGTTCTTGACTAGGAAGCAACGTTTTATGTGATCTCATAACTCAAAAGCAATCTCACATCGAGGCAGGTTAGAGCGTACTTCTGCAACAATAGTGAGTTTGATCCATGACACCACCAAAGCATTGTTTGTTAGCCAATCGTCATAGTCTTCCGAGTCTTCACTTGGCTGTGGAATTGCCCCATCAACAAAACCAAATTTCTTGCGAGATTTGAGGGCTATGCGTTGGTTTGAAGCCCACTCATCATAGTTTGGACCACACAAGGCTGGTTGAGAAATCACAAAACCTGGATTATCACCGGCTGTGAGATCGTAAGGAGAGATTCACTTTCGTGTTTCTGTTGTAGTTGTAACCACAACTTTTGCGGATTTTGAATCATCATCGCCCATCTTGTGTGAGTATAAAATAGACGACGAAGAGAGAAACTGAGAAAAGATGGGGTAAAGAGAAGAGAGAGTAATGCGGAAGAGATGAAGAACAGAGTATCAAGATCGAGCAAGTCGTGAAGTATAGACTTTACTGCTCTGATACTATGTTAGAAAGCCACGAAGTATAAAGGTTTTCTGTGTTATTGTTCTTGTGCCTTAACGGCGAGACTTTATACAAGAGATGATGTATTGTAAGTTAACATAAACATATACAACTTGAACAAGAAATAACTATATAATATTGACATTTATAAGTAAGGAAACTAAGATACATTCGTATCTTAACTGTTATAACCGAAATGAGATATAAATTCTGATCAGGAGACCAGACAATAACTCAGTGGCTTACAGTTGTATGTCAGCTTTAAAGAAAATTTGTACTTTCAAGCTTTTGAATTTACTACACCAGTTTAATTCCGTATTCCGTATTCACCTCATGATGGAGTGGCTTTTACTGGTGTCAGATTCTGTTGGTGCTTTTTTTAGGACAATGATGGGTTTTTACCACAACACATATTCGGTAATGTTCTCATTATAAAAAAAATACAGAATCGGCATCACATAATGGTTTATTTGTTAAATCTGTACATGGCATTGGCAAGCAGAGAAATAGAGGTATCAAAACTTAGTTAGTCCATTTGATAGTGAGAGTGGCCTAAGTATAGGTTTCACGCCTAATCCGATGTCAACAGTTTGCATGAACTAATAGCGAGAATGCTTGTTCGGTAACATGTAGAATAACTGTTGAAAAGGTGAACCAAAATGATAAATATGGTAGAAAGAAATGGACACAGCTCTGCTGTATATGTATTAGGCAACAAATTTATGGATTAACTGAATTAAGTGAAAAAGTTATTATGCTAGTCACTATCTCCAGATAATAACAGCAGAAGCATATCCAAAAGAAGTGAAAGCATGCGGAGGAGATAAGCTTTGTGGGTGGATGGAGTTAGTGCTCCGTACTTATGCAATCATCTCGTTTTCAATACTGAAATCATAAATGGAAACACATGACAAACCCTCAAGTTGCTCACTTTTCACAACCAATACAATAAAAAGTCAACAAATCATCATATCAAGTTTACAGTAATTACTCTAGCTAGGGATGATACTGAATGATACCAATCATGAATTAAAAGAGAGTGTGCAGAAACACTCATACTGTTCATTTCCAGGATCCATATTACAAGCTCAAGACAGATTCCACACTCTGTTTCACTGTAATCTCTTCTTCTTACATAACTATCCTTTGTTTTTTTTTTTTGAAGTGGTTGCTATTTCGAATTTCCACAAATGGGCCGCCAAAACTTCAAAATGTGTGTGATGATGACCCAAGACTCAGGGTGTGAAATTAATTTATTAATATATAAAACTTGAGATTTTTGTTTGAAAACACAAATCAATTTTTATTCATTTTAATTCGAATTATCAAAATATTTACTGTTTTCAAAAATATATTTTGGGTTGTTGATTTCTAAATGGTCATTTGTGTTCTAATCAAGATCGTTGCCAAATACTCAATTCAACTGTATTGTGAAGCTGCAGCTCTCAAGTTTTTTTTTTTTTAACTTATTAGGAGTATTGATTCTCCATCGGTTGCAGTCGTTTTACCAGCTGGCTGATTAATGGATTATATCGTTTTACATCTCACCGATGTGGTTGAGATATATGAAGATTTGGTCTTTTGTAAAGCAAGTTTGTATTTAATGATCTGACCTTATAGCATGAAGATGCAATCATGTTGGAGCTTTTTTTTTTATCTAACATCTGAGAAAAGTCTCTCAATACTATATTAAATAATGTTTTTTTTTAAATGTATATGAAATCATCTTTTAACTTTCTTAATGTTAATTAGAGTATCTTTTGGGGAAGATTAGATTAATAACCACAAATCATCGACATCTTGATCTACAAGTTGACCCCGTTATCTTGGAAATGTAAGCTACGTTGACATTTTTTAGATTTATTAATTTTTTATCTTGGTCAACCATAATTTTTGTATGGGTTTTTAGTTTTTACCTATTTGCCTCGTTTTTAAAAATACTTTTTGTTTACTATATTAAATTATTTTGTTCAGGTTCATTAATAGGCACCCAGTTAAATTTTGACAAATCCACCCTATTACTTGAAAACAACTCTCTAAGACTTTTATGAATTTGCAGTTTATTTATATATCCCGTATTTTAATTTCCAAAGCAGATAATTGGGCTAGTGATACCTACTTATTAGACAAAAATATATATTATGTTCACAATATTCCTTCTATTTAATTTTCTGAATCGATATAAATGAAAATAAATATTAATGAAAAATAAAATAAAAAATAATCTCTCTTATATGCCATTAACATAATAATTTCTTCTTGGGTTGTTGCTAGTTCCCTTTGGACATTTTCCACATGAATCATTTTTTTTTTCTTAAGAAATATGATGTCTGAATTTTTACAGTTCACAAAACTCACCTTTAATCATATTTATATATTTCATGGTTTAAATTCTAAAACAAGTAATTTGGCTCGTGGTACTTGTTTTTTAGGCCATAATATTATGTTCGCGATATTTCTTTGATTTGGTTTTTTGAACTGCTATAAATGAAAATGAATGTTGATGGTAAAAATAAAATGAAAACCTTCTTACATATGATTAACATAATAATTTCTCCTTGGGTTGTCGCTAGCTCCCTTTAGACATTTTCCACATGAATCATTAACTTTTTTAGTTAAGAAATATGATGTCTGGTTTTTAAGAACAGGACTTGTGATATCTAAGTTATGTTAATATTATTATTTTCTTAATTTAATATCTGCACATTAAATGTGAATAAGTTAGTTGTACTCTATAAAGATTTCTTTACAGGAAAAGTGTTAATGAAAAAATGTTTTTTCATAACATGGTTTAATATATGTTGTTGGCTTAGTTTTGACGTCGTCAAAACCACTGAAAACATACATTTACTGAAAACATACATTTTTGTTAAAAAAATGATGTGATTGTAGCTTAGGTGTTTTATTTAGCCGACCATCCATTAAACCTCTTTAAAAGTTTATTTTTATGTTAGTGACACCACTGCTTGTCGTTTTTTTTTTGTTTTCTTGTTTTTGCCTGAGTCGTTTTACTCCACAACAATGACCAAAAAGTTTTATAATCGTTTAGTCAGAATGGTTTGTTCCCATATATGTTGTACATACGATCGTAACATAATTACGATTCGTTTAGACAAAATAATAATAATTACGATTTAGTCCACTCCAACTAAAATATATTGCACCTGTGTGTCAATTATATGATTAAAGCGACTAGCGGAAAAAAAAAATTCCATTCGACAAAGCTTGAATAGGTTAATGCTTGTGAGGAGCAGAGAGCACATACTTTCGCAAGTATATATATTAGAGTCACAAGCATTAGACGGATCACCATTTCCTTTTGTGTTTATATATTATTCAATAATTATTTTTTTAAATTAGGGATTGACTGTGTAGATAGACATATACGTTGAAGAATAATGTCATATATAAAATATGTAATATCTTAGTTAGAATATGTCATATATAATTATTGAATAATTTGTATAATTATTTACATATAGGGTGAATCTTTTTCTAAAATAATCTAACTAAGATCATTTGTACTAAGACATTATATATGACATATTCTTCAACTCCAAATAAAGTAGATAGTGGGATTTCCTTACATATTTAATCATTTTATGGTTGAACTATATGATTTCCATAATTATAAAAACAAACTATCGAAAGTGGAAGCCGTATCACGATTTTGGCTTTATTTTGTTCGTCGGCTGTTATTTTAAAACTAAAAGAGGACTAATGATACTAGTATTGCCTCTTCCTCTTTTTTTTTTTTTGTGTGGTCACCAACTGATTCATTACGATTTAGCAAGCGAATCGGCTGTACTGTAACATTACATTTTCGAGTAGTAAAACTAAAAGTAAATTTAGGACACAAGTCTCTTATGCCTTCGAGAGGACCATATATCTCTAGATCGTTCATGGTCCTTTTCTTTTCTTTTCTGGAATTTTCTCTACGTTTTTTTTTTGGAGGTTGGTAATTTTTGTTTTAGTACAGTTCCTCCTCCTGCTCACATTTTATGTTTTCCTATTCGAATCTAGTTTTTTTTTATCTACTTTCGGAGTTAAAATTTTAAAATAAAAATTCAACTTTAACAGCTTCGGAAAAATGATAATATTAAAGAAAATGAACAATAAATCCTGTTAATTAAACGAAACATATCTTTATTTATAAAATTAACATATACAGAATTTGATTTTTTTGGAAATGATGAGGCAAAAAAGAAGAAGCCAAATATGACATGATTTTTATCACAACTAGTACATAATTTTATTAATTGTACACAAATATGACAGCGTCCCTAAGAAGAGGGTAAACAGCGCTCTGGTGTAACAACTACAACTAGGTCAGGTGGGTCTTCTAGAGGCAATATCTCCTGCGTCCTGTTCACTGGTAGTACTACTTTGAGGACAGTGGCTACTTACTAGTTGGGGTTTTTTTGAATGATAGTTGAGACTAGGAGATTAGGCGTGATTCTGTCTTTTGTTCCACTCACCAACTAGACGATGTCTACAGCCCTTCAAGGCTCCGCTATCCTAGTTTATTGGGTTGTTGGTTGGGGTTTGTTCTCATTTCGTGTGTTGGGGAAGAATTCTTCTTTCCAATCCCCTCTCCTCTATGTACTGAGTCTTTCTCAACAGTTCATCAAGCAATTAGGACTACAGTGGAAGACGACAGTTTAGGGGCGGACGTTCGGATATCCGTTCGAATTCGGTTTTGATTTTTCAGATTTTCGGGTATTTCATGTAAAGGGTATAGCACCGCTCGGCTATTTTATAGGTTCGGATCAGGTTCGGTTCGGATTCAGATACCTGAAAATAAATAAAAATTAAATAAAATTTGTTAAATTTGAATAAACTTTTGTTAAATATATATACATAGTTAATAAATTCATTTATTTATTGTGATTTTGGATAGTTTATTTATTTTTATATAAAGACAACTGAATTATTTATATTTATAATTGTAATTTTGGATAAATTATATTAACTTGAAATATAGTTAATATTATAGGTATATAATTGTATTTAGGATATTTTTGGGTATCCTTTCGGTTATTGGTTCCGTTCAGATTCGGATTCGGTTCTTCGAATATAGGAGTTTAGCACTCGTTCTGATATTTTATAGGTTTGGGTTCGGTTTCATTTTTTCGGTTCGGATTCGGTTCGATAATACGGATCCAAATATTTTGCCAGATCTACGACAACTATTCAACCTACTCTCGATGGAAATCTTAGCGGAGCTCTCGCTTTAGTGGCAAATCAAGGCTTCCGTTTAGGTTCTCACTTTGGTATCTTAAATTGTGTAGAATTGTAACAGAGAGTATAAGGTTTTTTAGTTTCAGTTGTTTGTTTTGTTCTATTTGTTATTGCTCAGTAACTCTGTTTGCTTTTAATAGAAAAACTTTAATTTTTTATTATTATTATTAATGGTACGCAAAGCGCAATCTTTAGCTTAATTTTATTAACTTTTTTTTTATTTTTATTCATCTGGATCAATATTATTGAAAGTAAGCAATCGAAGAATACAAAAACAATAAATCAAAATCATAAAAACTCTAATATCACAAGCCTAAATAAAGCCATCTAGATACTATTGAGCCAATCATGAAGGTTCTCCTGATCTTGAAACCATGAAAATTCTTCTTAAACAGAGAGTCCAAATAATCTTCTGACTCTTGAATCTTTGAATCTTGTATCTTTGCTTTGTCAATTCTCCTGGTTGATATATCTCGTATTTTACCGACTTTTATTATACTATTATTAGAGTCCAAGTGAGTCATTTTAGGTGCATGGACGAGTTTTGGAGTTTTGGAAGGATCTAGAAGAATTATGGAGCAAAATGGAAGCTTGAGGAGACAAAAAAGAAAACGAAGAAAAATGGCAAAAACAACAAAGGGTGTTGATCGACACCACCCTGGTATCGATCGACACTAGATGATTATTTCCTATATTTCCATAAATCTCAAGACGGAGACTTATACCAATTATTTTATGTAAATTCTCTAATTCTAAAATCCGTCCTAGACCCTATAAATACTTTATACAACTGTTGTTTAGGCTTATGCATTAATTATTTTAGAGAGAATTTGTAAGGGACAGAAGTGTCCTTTGAACCATTTTTATCATCATTTCTCTTTGATTAATTTATGTTCTTTTCAACTAATTGCTTGATGTTTTGCTTAGCTATGTTTGAGTAGATTTTTTGTTAGGCTTAGGGTTCCCAGAGTTTATATGAGGAATTGATAGCCATATGGTGAATTTAAGTTGAACCTTTAATTCTTCCACTAGATTAAGTTTAATGCTAGGTCTTGATTGATCACTTAGAGTTTAGATCATATTTAAATTATTATATATGGAAGTGTTCATAATTGCTGGAACAAATCTTACTAGGACTTGATTATCTATTCACAAAGGAAATTGGTTTAGATAATTTATGAACAATTGAACCTATGTTTAATGCATGATTAATCCCTTAGAACTCACAAAGGAATTTGGTTTGCTAGGGTTTAATCATAGATTGCATGTTCAATGGAAGTTGGTATGCATTACTTTATGTTTCATGTTCAAGGATTAAGTTGGTACCTAAATTTCCTGTGCGGTGTCGATCGACACTCCATTGATGTCGATCGACACTCGACATGTTTGATTGCTGTTTTAAGTCTAAATCTGAAGTCCCAAAAGCCTAGCATTGCCTTTAATTGTTTAAACCCTCAAATCCATTAGTTATTGATAATTTATAATTTAAAACTTCTGTCCTAGAATTTGTTTAGAGTTTATTAATTTAGTTTGCAATTTATTGGTCTTTGTGGATTTGATACCTTTAGTACTATAACTGATAACTGTTGTGCACTTGCGGTTAGAATACATAAGTTAAAACTTTGTGTATCAATTTTTTGGCGCCGTTTCCGGGGACCAATTAAAACTTGCATACTAGTTTATTGAATTTTACTTTAGTTTTATGATTTTTATTTGCTTGTTTTCTTTGGTTTTATTTAAATTTTTATTTACTCACTAGTTTCTTTTTGGTTTTTCTCTTTGGTGTTTCAGGTTTATGCACTTGAGGAGTGACGGTTCTGAAGAGCTTTTAGACCACACCGAGTTAGTCAGAATCGAAAGAGACAAGCGCAAAGCAAACTCAAAAACAGCAATGGGAGAGAACAACAACAACAACAATGCTGCACTTCTTGAGGAGATGAGAAAGATGCAGGAGGAAATTCGACAACTAG
>OVAP01001270.1:0-13739 GCA_900406295.1 Aurinia saxatilis | reverse complement strand
GGAGCTTCGGATACTCCACATTCCTTCTACTCAAACTGGGCAGCCATATGTCCTGCTCGTGTCCTTGGTCAAAGCAATGAAGTCATACCTCAAATGATTACTTTGGTGAAGCAAAATCGGTTCCAAGGCCATGCTCATGAGAACCCGATGGACTATATCGATGACTACGAGAGGATGTGCAACACTATCACCAATGGCTCGCCAAGTGACTACAGCATGTGCATGCTTTTCCCCTTTTCACTTACCGATAAGGCGGAAATGGCTCAAGACTTTACCTCCATCATCTCTTCGGACGTGGGAAGAGATTATACCGGATTTTCTCGACCACTTCTTCACAAAGTCTAAGATAATGGTATTGAAGAATAGGATCACCAATTTTCAGCAAATATCCGGTGAGTCTTTTTGTGAAGCATGGGAGAGATTCAAGGAGTACAAGATGGAGTGCCCTCATCATATCTACACCAATGAGCAACTACTAGGCCTCTTCTATGATGGTGTCAATTGGGATTACAAGACCGCGCTCAACTCGACAAGCAATGGTAACTTCATGACACAAACCAAGGAAGGTGGTTACAAGGTGATTGAGAACTTGGCGGCTAGCTCTTACAATAAAGGAGGAATGGAATATGATAGGACCACGAAAGTGAACTCTGTTGAGTCTCAAAGGATCGAGGAGCTGCATCAAAAGATCGACTTTATGATGTAAGCCACTAAGAGGGGTGTATCTTTTGCTGGAATTAAAGACCGAAAGGAGGAATTCGAAGAACAAGATGTGAATTATGTTGGTGGAAACTATAGGAGAAATTTACCATTTAACAATTGCCAATACAACAAGCCTTCCTACAGCAAACCGTTTAATGGTGGATATCAGAAAACGATCGGTAAAGGAAAGAACTATGGGAGTACATCTTACAACTCTCCAAAGGCTCAAGACGATGAGACAAATTCGATGTTCTAGCAACTCCTTGAAGATCAATAAAAGATGATGGAGGGATTCAATGGAAAGATTAATGATCTTTACACCAACTTGAATAGAAAGATCGAGCAGCTGGCTTCTCATCTTAAGAAGACTGATCTTCAAGTAGCTCAAACGGCTGAGGCGATACGAAGGCAAGAAGGATTCCTTCTGGCGAAGACGGATCAAAACCCCAAGGCTTTTGTCAATGCAATCAGTCTGGACCGTGGAGAAGAAGAGGAACCAGTGCCTGCAAGGATTAATGACCAAGAGATGGTGAAAGTTGGAGAATGGGATGAAGGCGACAAAAGTTTGCGACAAAAGCAGAGCAGTGTCGATCGACACTCACCCAATGTCGATCGACACCACACGGGAACTCACACGACAAAGTCTATTTTTGAAGCTGGTGTCGAACGACACCAAGGACTGTGTCGTTCGACACCTCTTTATGTCGACGCTCAACACGGTTGTCTGTCGAGCTCCTCTCGATACGAGCTCGATACCTCTTGGGATGAACCTCAAGATTGCATGGTTTCGATCGACACCACTGAGAGTGTCGATCGACACCCAGACAGAGCAGAGACAAGTTTCTTCGATCATTCTACTTTGGCATCCAAACGCACCTATCAACCCAGAATCCCTTACCCCTACCTCCTAGGAAGTCCGAAAAGGAACAATAAAGGAAATTGAAGCTCGACGGCAAGCCATCTTACGGAATGTGATCAAGGAGTCTCCTTCTTATAGTTTCATTAATAACTCGCCGGTCATAAAACGTTTCATTAAGCAATTGATGGCCACTAATATCAGTGTTGAAGACGGCGTGCAAACAGTACTTAAGGAGGTTAATACAATGAGCATTAGTCTAATGAAGATAGCTGAAAAGTAACTCTCTCCACCCACCCTAAAGAAGTTAGAGAAGATGGACAGTCCAGGTAGATTCGTCTTTGATTGTTCGGTCAACGATATGGAGATGAAAGATTGTCTATGTGATACTAGTGCCACTATGAATGTTATGTCGCAGACCATTGCAAGAAGACTTGAAGTCTCAACTCAACACATCACCACGACACCTATCATCATGGCAGACTCTTCTTCGGTCACTGCTAAAGGTTTTGCTCGGGATGTGATGCTTCAAATTGGAGAATGCTTGGTGCCAGCGGATTTTTACACCATGGACATCAATGAAGACATCAATCGGCCATTGATTCTTAGTTCTTCATTCCTCGCAACCGTTGGAGCTGTCATGGATTTTCCAAACCAACGTGTTTCCTTCTCAAAGATCGATAAGAAAGTGTTCTATCACCTTTATCCCATCAGTGAACCCTCTTGCAAAGCTATTCTCCATGATGCGAAGTGGGCGAATGATGATACAGATGATACAAAGGCCGCTCATGAAGTTCTCAAGGACATTCCTTCAACACATACACCATCTAAGGCAAAGCACGTTTGCTCTTCAAAACCATTTGCTAGAATCGGCATTGTCATTCCAGAGGATTTAAGGGACATGGGAGATGATGTTATCAAAGATCGGTTGAATGGTACGATGATGCTCTTTCCTCAAATATCTTCATGGCAAGTTAAATGTGGTGTGCTAGGCGGAGAAGGGCGCTATCAAGAGTTCACATATGATCCACCATAATTCGCCATCATGAAAATATCAGGCTAATGACTATAAATTAAGCGTTTGGTGGAAGGCAACCCACTTGTGAGTTTTATATACCTTATACTATTTATTTTGATTTTTTTTGGTGTTTTTGAATTTTAAAAATAATTCAGATTTTCAAAAATTATGATTTCAATTTTATAAAATATGCCTGAATTTTCTACCGTTTTAAAAATTATTTTCATGATTTTACTATTATATGTTATTAATACGGTTTTTATACTAAAAAATAAAAGATTAAACAATTATTTCAAATTAATCGATTTATGGAAATCGACTTTTTGTGTTGACCGACATTCATTCCTGTCGACCGTTACCATTGGTGTCGATCGACACCATCATTAGTGTCGATTGACACCATCATCAGCGTCGATCGACACTATCATCAGTGTCTATCGACACCCGACACTGAACAGAGGTAAGTGTTCTGATTTTGGCCTTTTCGATTAATATTTCTTTCTTTTCTTTGTCTTGGTTTATTTATGATAATTTCAAAAATATTTGTCTTTATCGAGTCGTTTTATAGAGTCAAAATCAGTTTTAAACTATGATCTTTTGCTTGGATGATTGGCTTGTGTCTTTTTTCAGCTAAGTGACCATCACTTATGAGACGAACTCTAGGACAAGACTATTGAAAAATCCAAAGGACAATTGGTATTTCAAAGACATCCATGCTAAGTTACTAAGAACTGAACGGTTAGAGCTTATTGCACCTCTTCAATGTGATCAATGCACTAGGATTTGATTCTTCCATCCATGCTTGCCAAATTCAATAAGTAAGAGAAAGCATTTGCTACTCTCCCTTTCGAAAAGTGACTTATCACACTCATAGGAAGTTTATTCAATTTATTATCAGTATTATCGTTCTTGTATCATTCAGTTAAAAAAAAAAACAGAAAAAGAAGAAACAGAGAAGGTATCTCGATATGTCAATCCAAACTTTTATATACTATTAGTGTTACTCAAGTCAGGAGGAAAGTAGTGAATATTTCTGTTCAAGTGTGGGTTTGGCAAGCATCGAATGAGAAGAGAGTCTAAAACTTTTGAATGCATTGGGATCGGAAGAAGAGACAAGCTATGAAAATGGCATCAGCTTCGTATCAAGGCTGTGGGTTTATTTGGATGCTAAGGAAGTCTTTGGAGAAGTACAAGTCGGTTAAATTCTTGATTAGTCGGGTAAGTGTGTGGATTACTAAGTTGGTCAAGATCATTTCAATCCTCCAAGCAAGGTGAGTTTTATATTTTTAAACCTCTTTCACAGTTTGGTTTATGTTTTGCTTGAGGACAAGCAAATGCTAAGTTTGGAGGAGTTGATATATCTCGTAATTTACCGTTTTTTATTATAATAAACATATAATTATTTATATTTTAGAGTCTATATACTATTATTAGAGTCTAAGTGAGTCATTTTAGGTGCATGGACGAGTTTTGGAGCTTTGGAAGGATCTAGAAGAATTGTGGAGCAAAATGGAAGCTTGAGGAGACAAAAAAGGAAACAAAGAAAAATGGCAAAAACAGAGGAGGGTGTCACCAGACGAATATTTCCTATATTTCCATAAATCTCAAGACGAATATTTATACCAATTCTTTTATATAAATTCCCCAACTAGACCCTATAAATACTTTTATACAACCATTGTTTAGGCTTATGCATTATTTATTTTAGAGAGAATTTGTAAGGGAGAGAAGTATCCTTTGAACCCTTTTCCTCATCTTTTCTCTTTGATTAATTTATGTTCTTTTCAATTAACTGTTTGATGTTTTGCTTAGCTATGTCTAAATAGATATTTTGTTAGGCTTAGAATTCCTAGGGTTTAGATGAGGAATTGATAGCCATATGATGAATTTAGGTTGAACCTTTAATTCTTCCACTAGATTAAGTTTAATGCTAGCTCTTGATTGATTACTTCGAGTTTAGATCACAAGTAAATTATTACACATGGAAGTGTTAATAATTGCTGGAACAAATCTTAGTAGGAGTAGATTATCTATTCACAAAGGAATTTGGTTTAGATAATTTATAAACAATTGAACCTATGTTTAATACATGATTAATCTCGTAGAACTCACAAAGGAATTTGGTTCATTAGGGTTTAATCATAGATTGCATGCTTAATGGAAGTTGGTATGCATTACTTTAGGTTTCATGTTCAAGGATTAAGTTGGTACCTGAATTTTCCGTGCGGTGTCGATCAACACGCCTTTGGTGTCGATCGACACTCGACGCGTTTGGTTGCTATTTTGAGTCTAAATCTAAAGTCTCAAAAGCCTAGCCTTGAATTTAATTGTTTAAACCCTCAAATACGTTAGTTATTGATAATTAGTAGTTTAAAACCTCTTTCCTAGAATTTATTTAAAGCTTATTAATTTAGTTTGCAATTTATTAGTCTTTGTTGATTCGATACCTTTAGTAATATAACTGATAATTGCTGTGCACTTGGGGTTAGAATACATAGGTGAAAAATTAGTGTATCACTGGTTGAAAAAGATAAGCCCCAACAAGGGAAAACCGAGGGAAAAACCCCCAACCATAAGCTCTATCTCCAGAGTAATTATCTGGAAAAGGGAAATAAGCCCTAACCTACCAGAGGAAACCATAAGCCCCAACCTACCAAGAAAAACCATCAGCCCCAACCTACAAGGCAAACCATAAGCCCCAACCTAGTTACTAGGGAAAACTACTGTGTGGGTAAAATCACACAATCACTACTTGTTCGAGATTTCTGAAGAGGGACTCGATACAAAGAGTGAGGCACAAACACAAAGAACTAGCAAAGTATTATTTGTATTGAATATGAATAAGAGTCTTTCGTAGCATAAGCTTTTCTTAGAGTTCTTAGGCTAGAAAGAGATGATCATACAAGTTTAACAAATATATATATATATACAAGATTATGCCGACCTAGAGATAAGTTAAACTCCTAGATCCTCTCATATATTGCCGATTCATCTTTCCTTTTCTCTTCAGGTCGGCCCGTCTTGCTTGGGTTTCCTCGGCTATTGATAGGAATTGGGTTATTCTGCGTATTGCTCGGCTCAGCATATGGCGAGGAGCTCATCCTTTGGGGTCAGACAAGGATAGGCCGAGGAAGTGCAACTCCTCGGCTTGGTTCACAAAATACTGACTTGGCCGATGACATGACTTGACTTATGTCCTCGGCTTTGCGAATGCTATGGGTTATGCCGAGCTCATGAATTAATTGACGATCTCGGCATACGGGCGAGAGTTGTCTCGTTCAAGAGTGGCCGAGGACGCGATCCGGATAGTGTCCTCGGCTTTCGAGAGTGTAATGAGCTATGTCGAGCTCACCATTTGGTTAACGTCCTCGGGATGTCGAAGCATGAAGGTTATTTCCGAGGATGTGACTTAGTTAGTCCTCCTCGGCATTCCTTTGTCCATTAGACTAGCAGAGGTCATGCTTAGGGAAATGACCTCGGTCTAAATGGTCCAACACTTAACCATTTCCTTCAACTGCTAATTTACGATCGTCGGTGGGGATATGTGACCCCCACAGTTAGCCCCCCCGAAAACTCGCTGGACTGATCTCAGTTTATGCGAGATGAAGCCGAATTTGCAGTTGACGGATGAAATGGTTTAATGTCCGGAAGATGAACAGTTCTCGCGTGTTTTCAATTCAAACGTTTGAGTTTCCCCCTCATCCCTATTTAAGAATCCGTATTCCTCTCATTTCTCCTCACTTCGCACTATCAGAAGAGCAAAGAAGAATTTTCTCTCAAGGTAAATTTATGTTCTCTCTCCTCAAATGTTTAGGGTTTTTTAGCTGTTCTTAGCCAATTCTTGTATCTCCTCCGTCTTGGATTGTGTTCTCCGGCGTGTCGTCTAGAAATTAGGGTTTATTCATCGTCCGCCGTTCATCGATAATGGATTCTGGCAACCGCACCGAGCAAGAAGTGTTCGCCGAGCTGAGTGGCTGAAATGATGCCGACGAGGACATTCTCCTGGCGGATTTTAGATCATCATAGGGCGAGGATGCCCTGGACGAGGTTCTGGGCGATGATCCAACACTGCTTCCTCATTTGGGCCGAGTGGTACGGAGCGATTCCGAAGAGGCCGACGAGGACAGCGTAAATCAGGAGGGCGTTGAAGGAAGCAACACCAAGGGCCATGAATTGGGGGACGCCGAGGACGAATCCCATACGGGCCCCGATACGCTGACTTTGGTCGAGCGGGAGATCCGTACGGCTCAACTGATGGAGAGACTTGTTAAGGTTGAGACCGAAGAATACCTTCAGGGGTATGGTCCGTTAAAGGACATCGAGGACGCCAAGAAGCTGGTCGCCGAGCGAAAGGAAGAGATGAAGAAAAGTAGGCCGAAGAAGCCAAAAACCGTTTACTATCTATCTGGCCGGTTGTCGACCACTCAAGAGTCACTGGAGGAGCAACGAGCCGACTACAATATATCCGTCGAGGTGGAACTGCTCGTTCCTGAGCCGGATGACAGGGCCGAGTTCCCTCCAGCTGGGTACTTTACGCTACATGAGAGTTTCTTCATCCGGGGTCTGCTTTGGTTCCCAATTCCCAAAGTCATGACGGACTATCTGTTCAGGCACAAGGCCAGTGTCGCGCAACTGACTCCTCGGGCTGTTCGACAATTGGTTGACCTCCTTGTTAGGAGCTAGGAGTGCGGATTCGAGCTGACCACTGAGCATTACCTTGCTCTTCTTAGGTTTGCCGAGGCGACGAAGAATTCAGCCAATGTTTATTACTTGACCAACCGGCCAAACAGGAGGATTATCCACGGCTTCCCCTCCAAGGATACCCGTTGGTCGAACCATTTCTTCTTTGTCCAGATTAGCCGAGCTTCGGTTGGTCGGAATGTCCCACTGATTCTAACGAGTTGGGATCCGATCGGTAGGAGCTTTTAACTTATGATTCTTTTTGAGATCAAGCCGTGATCTGACCGATTTTTTTGTTTTTTTTTTAATGTGCAGATAATTATTCCTGGCCATTGCTGTCCAACGCACTTAGGAACGATCTTGATAAACTTCGATGCGGCCGAACACATTGGAAGGATTCTTTTACGTTTGGACGAGTTGAAGCAGCGAGGAGCAAAGACGAAGGTTTTGCATCATCGTCAGAAGAGGACGAAACCGAGGAAAGGGAAGATCAGACCGAATGCGTGCTTGAAGAGATGAGTCATCAAATCAACCTACGCGAGCTGAAGCTTCAGTTGAAAAAAATAGGCGAAAGCTGCCGAGCTAGCGGCCAACCCGGTCAAGTTTAACCGGATCATAGTTGAGCCAAATCCCCTCGTCATTGTCCCCGCCAAGGTGCATGCTGAGCTGCCTCTAATCCTGCAAGATGCAAGGACCGAGGAGAGACCGGAGGATTCAGTTCTAAGGAAGCATCCTTCCAAGAAGAGCAAGGCAAAAGAAGCGGCTGGGACCGAGGAGGAAGCGCATGCCGAGCCAGCGGAGACGAAAAAGAAAAAGGAAAAGACGTCCGGAAGCGCTGTTGCCACCTCTCCCAAGGGGATCCCTCCGGCTGATATCCCTCATGACCTGTTTGCCGGCTCCGCGCCTTTGTTCGCAAAGGTAACCTTCCCGGGGACTCCGGTGCCCGACTTCAACTCTCTGGCTAACCCAAAGGTCATGGCCGCCTGGCCTATCAGGGGATTCAAGTAATAAATTTGTTTATCTGCCTTAGAGTTTCAACTTCATTCTCACTACTAACCCTTGCTTTATTACCGTGCAGTACAACGCCGAGGTCAACCGTACCATGACTTGGTACGAAGGGACCATTTCCCTTCTAGCCTCCCAGGTGCGAGTCTTGGAGGGTCAGATGGTCGACTCCAAGGATAAGGCCGATGAAGAGATGAGGATCGCGGCCGAGCAGGTCAAGAGTCTGGAGGATGAATGCTCTCAGCTCAAGCATGATAAGGATCGTCTTATCAAAGCCGATTAGAAAAAAGACGAGGAGATCGCCAGGCTAAAAGCCGAGCTTGAAAGAGTTTCACGTCGAGCCAGGAGGGATGTAAGGGATCGCTTGCGCAAAAACTAAAAGGCGTCAAGTCGCTGGTGGCCGAGCTAAATGGAGATTTGCTAAGGAATCTCATGTATGACCGCCAAAATGCTGCGAATCTGTCCTTGATCGCCGAACTAAAGGCCGACAAGGAAAAGAGTGAGTTGAAGAGGTCCTTACAGGACTTCGAAGCCGAGGCCCAGGTGTGGGCTTCAGACTACGAGAACGCCGGTCACACTTTGACATGGCTCTGAACAGGGTCCTGGAGGGATTGGTCATCTCTCTGGAAGTCACTCCGGCTTCCTCCCCTGGTGCTGAAGCCCCCGAGGTGCCCGAGGCGGAGGTTCCAGAAGGCACTGGGGGAGAGCCCAAGGAAAAGGAAGGGTAAGAGGCCGAGTAGAAGATTGCCCTTTTTCCTTTTGTTTTAAGTTGTACTTTTGTTGGTTTTTCGTTTTGGTTTTGTAAAGACTTTGTTCTGCCGAGGGCGAGTACAATGTCTGGATGGCTTTATCCACAATTTTATTCAACATGATAAATCATATCTATTTGGCTTGACTAAGCGTTTGAGATTTTTTCCAATTGTCTATGTACGAGCCGAGCATTATAAATCCTATCTGTTTAGCTTGAATAAGCACTTAAGATTACTCTTAGGATGTAAGTAGACCATCGATTTAAGACGAGATGAGTTTAGATAGTGCACTCAGAAATAGACAAGACTTTGTAGCAGACCTAGGTAATGTTGGATTTCATCATTGTGGCCAGGAATGAGGAGTAGGGTGTTGCTTATGTTTTTTGTGGTTCGAAATAACCAAGGCATATGATGTCGAGCAAGAGATATGCTGTTAAAGGAGAGTATGGATGTACTCCCATTCCCCCCCCCCTTTGTTGGAAGAGGGGGCTAGCTGGACTCATCCGAAAATGATCTGCCTGCGTACCCTTTGGAAGGGATCAAGCCGAGTCCGTAGTTCAAGTGTGTCGCCCCTCTTTTTTTTTTGCAAATTGTTGAGTACCAAATACTAATGATAGTACTTCTTAAGGTGCCGAGCATTCCACGATCGTGGAATGACTCTACCATCCATCGCGACGGGCTCGTATACGCCGGGTTTTACGATGTTAGCAATGCGGTAAGGTCCTTCCCAATGCGCACCGAGCTTCCCAACGTTTGGTTCTGCCATGTTTAGAAAGACTTCTCGTAAGACGAGGTCGCCTTCTTGAAAACGCCGAGGGCAGACATGTGAGTTATAATATTGTGCAGCCTTATGCTGGTTGTTCTGAAGATGGACTAGTGCGCGATCACGTTTTTCATCAAGGAAATCAAGCTGGTCCAGCAACATGGTGTTATTAACCTCCTCGTTTTGGGGTGCAAGCTGCCGACGAAGCCCGGGAAATTCCATCTCCACTGGGATCACACACTCGGAACCATAGACGAGGGAGAAAGGGGTTTCGCCAGTAGGACGACGAGGAGTCGTTCTATGTGACCATATAACTCCATCTAACTCTTCGGCCTATCTGCCCTTTTTAGCTTCCAATCTTTTTTTAAGTCCATCGACGATTGTCTTATTGATAGCCTCTGCTTGTCCATTACCTTGCAGATAGCGAGGAGTAGACTTAGTGAGTCGGATTTTCCATTTTTCGCAAAATCCTTTAAACCGAGCTGAGATAAACTGCGATCCATTGTTTGTGACGATCTCATACGGGATACCATGCCTGCAGATGATGAACTTCCAGACGAAGTGTTCTACCTGAGCATCCTTGATGCTGGCGTAGGACTCGGCCTCAACCCATTTTGAAAAGTAATCAGTGAGAACGAGCAGAAGTTTCTTGGTTTTGGAATTAGGCATGGGACCGACGATGTTCATGGACCACCTCGTGAAAGGGTAAGGGGAAGATACCGACGACAGTAGTTCGGCGGGATGGTGTATCATTGGAGCATGACACTGACATCGTTCGCACCTAGCCGTATATTGTTCGCAGTTGTGGACCATTGTCGGCCAGAAGAAACTGTGGGTTTTGATTCTAATGGCGAGACTTCGACCGCCCGAATGGTTTCCACAAGATCCGTCATGGACTTCTTGCATGACACGCCGGGCTGCATCTCCCTCGATGCAGCGGGGAAGGGGTCATGAGGCCGACCACTTGTAAAGTCGTCCTTCGGCTACGGAGTACCGTGCTGCCTGAGCTTTGAGTTTTTGCGCGGCCCATTTTTCTGCTGAACTGTGCCTTCGGTGATGTAGTTCTGTAACCAGGAAATCCAGGGTCGATCACACTCGTAAGCCGGAGAATTCTTGGCGTTATCAAGTTCTATAGGAGCAGGGTGGACGGCCTCTGGATACGGATCGATCAACGCGACATGGTGAGTTGCTTGAATGCTTGGTATGTCCAGCAGCTCCACTGGGATAACCCGGCGAAAGTCGGACACCGAAGCCAATCCGAGGGCAGCCAGTGCGTCGGGTGATGAGTTCTAGAATCGTGGGATATGAGTCAGAGTGAAGTTGTGGGAGTCGGATTCCACCCCCGAAGATTGACAACATAAAACGGCTAAGTGTTTGCAACAAAACACTACTACAGCCCACGAGCTAATCACATGTCCACACCATCGAACATTACAGTCTTGGACTATCGATTGATAACGACACAAGCTCGCACAGACTATACGATCGGCATGACCCACGGGCTATTCTCACGGATCACCCCACGAGCTGTGCAGGGCATTTAGCCAGCGAGACAAGTCTTGTGGCTTGGCTCCGTGGGCCAGGCCGTCTATAAACTCACGCAACGAACCATCAAGCTTATCATATGGGCATCTGGTTAGTCGGTCCCGACAGACCACCCAATCATACAAGCCCGGCGAGCCACGCCCTGGTCTGGCCCACAGATCATCCAGACATTCCTCCAGGCGAGCTACGACCTGGTCTGGCCCACAGCCTGCGCCAACCAAGGAGGGATGAGCCCCGCGAGTTATACCCGGCCAGGACCCATGAGGAATGAATCCCGCACGACCCACTAAGTCCTCGTCCCGGCGAGCTTCGGTCGGGTGGGACCCACGGGGTCTTCGTCCCAGCAGGCTTCGATCAGCTGGGACCCGCGGCAGCAAAGCTCGTACGCGACCGTTCCCGCTCTTCCCCGCGAGCTTCACCGTTCCGGGACCCACGGTCGATCCTTCACGCCTAGTGATCTCTCCATCCTCGCGAGCTACGTCCGGGCCATGGCCCACGGACAAGCTCTCCATAACCCGCGAGCTACGCCCTTGCCATAGCCCGTAGGCTCCATGCATGGCATAACTCACGGGGAGAGCTCAATCCTGTGGTCCGCGGGCTACGTATTTGTCGTGGCCCGCGAGACAAGCCTCTCTTCAATGTCCGCGAGCTAAGTCTAAGTCATGGCCCTCGAGATCAGTCACATTTCACTCCACGAGCTAGCTTAGCTCGTTTAGCAACATCGCGTCTCGTGGGTCCAACTGCATGACTTAGTTCTGTTCAGAACTAAAGGACCCACGATGAACATTTCACTATCTTGATCATACTCTTTTTCCCTTGGCAAAGTATCTCCCAAGTGGTTTTCCTTACCAAGGTTTTTAATGAGGTGATCATCAGAGCGCATCCGACTCACGAGATTATCTCAACAATCTCGTGGGCCTAGAAACACTTATAACTAACCGGACAGACCAGTTCAGGTCCGTGGGCCCATTTCCATCTTTGGTCAAGAGAAAACCCTAGAGTATGCTTCGAGCGCCGTCAAGCAAGAAGGTTCGAGAGTATAATCATCAGAGTATCTAAGGAGAAAAGAAACTATCTAAAGGAATGCTGGAAGAATGGAAGTAAATCTTCAGGAAATGGAATGTGGCCCACGAAAGAGCTTAGGCCCGAAGGCGGTTCAGTTAGGGTATATATAGGATATAAGGTCGTAGGTCTTAGATCATCTTGTTCTCTCTTGAATAGCTTAGGTCTTAACAGCTTATATTCAAGAATTCTCTTTGCTATCAATAAAGCGACCCTACTTCTCTTCTTTTGTTCTTTGTCTTTCTCTTTACTTTCTGAGCGGTTCATACTAAGAGAGTCGACGATCCCTTAAAAGATCCGTTAGACAAATTTTTGGTTGTGTGTGAATTCCTGCCCACACAGAAGTCATCAAAACTCGAGGCAAGATTGCAGACAATACTTAGATAAGCTTCCATCCATTAATCGCGAGCCGAGTAATCCCCATGAAACTGATTGACGACGAGCTGAGAATCACAAGAAGCATGTAGTCGGTGGACCTCCATTCCGCGGGCTAATCGAAGTCCGACGATGAGGGCTTTGTATTCTGACTCGTTGTTGGAAGCTTCGAAGTTGAGCCGAAAAGACTGCTCAATTACTTCTCCGTTTGGAGTGGTTAGATATATCCCGATTCCCAAGCCTAATTTGGAGGATGATCCGTTAGAGTGAAGGGTCCAGAACGGGAGCGCGACCTTATCGGATTCCATATTGGCCATGGTGATCGGTTTTAGCATATTCGGTTCCGATGTGCTCTTGGCTTTAGGTGAGAGTACTGTCCCTTCGTCGATTTCTTCTGCGAAGTCGGCCAAGACGAAGTCAGCGAGAACTTGCGCCTTTGTTGCAGTGCGCGGCCTATATTCGATATTGTACTCGCTGAGCTCGATTGCCTATTTAGTAAGACAACCGGATTGACTAGGACTGTGCAGAATAGTGCGTAGAGGGTACGCCGTGAGTACAATAATTGCGTGGGACTGGAAGTAAGGACGTAACTTCTGAGCTGAGACGACGACGGCGAGAGCCAGTTTCTCCATTAGCGGGTAACGCGTTTGAGCGTCTGTCAAGGATTGGCTGACGTAGAAGACTCCTCGCTGTTTGTTTCCCTCTTCTCTTATCAAGGCGTTGCTAACTGGTGATGATGGCACATCAATGTATAGAAAAAGAAGCTCTTCGTCCACGGGTTTGGAAAGAATTTGTGGATTTTTTTAGATACTGCTTCAACTGCTGGAAAGCCGCTTCACATTGGTCGGTCCAGACTATTAGTTTTGTGTCCTGGAGTGTCTTATAGAAGGGGAGACACCTATCTGTTGATCGGGAGATGAAACAATTTAGAGTTTGATATGTTGCATTTTAGGACTGTTTTCATGGTTGTTTAACATTCATTTT
>OVAP01001269.1:0-25109 GCA_900406295.1 Aurinia saxatilis | reverse complement strand
ATTAAATCCTCTTTTTTGGTAATATATTTTAAACTTTTGCCAAAAAAAAAAAAAAAAACTGATAAAACTGTAAAACTGAGAACACGTATGAATGTCATGTATGAATCCCAATAGATATATATTTCTGTTTTCTAAAATGTTGTTCACACTAATTAACAGGAAAACAAAATAAAAAACCTCCAAGCTAATGGGTTTTGAACTCACTGGGCTTAACCCACGAAACGACATACTTATATGTGACAAGCCTGCATATGTGAACCTAGTGATACGACGCCGTCTCTTCTCTGGTCTCAGCATTATCGGTTTGTGGATTCGAGAACTCTCTTGTGTCTGGTCAGAAATTCTTCAACTCACTATCGAATTCTTCATGTTTTCTTTCTGATTGAAGGGTAAAATCTCTAGTTTCTCTGTTTGGTTCGAAGTAATCAACTCATTGTTCTGCTCATCCACCTACGTGTAATTTGTTGTCGAGGTTTTCGTTTATCGCTGATTGGCTTGGTTATAACTTGTCTTATTTTCATATACAGTGATAGAAATTGAAGTAAATAATCCATATCCTTTCTTAATAATCTGGCTTTTTTT
Organism: Aurinia saxatilis; assembly: GCA_900406295.1. Lineage (NCBI taxonomy): Eukaryota > Viridiplantae > Streptophyta > Magnoliopsida > Brassicales > Brassicaceae > Aurinia > Aurinia saxatilis. Next base: position 24,527 of record OVAP01001269.1, on the reverse strand, counting down.
TAGCTGATTTAGTTTTCAGAATCGTTTTCTTAACAGAGTGATTAGGAGTTTTTTTTTTTAAATGATATTTTCTGTTGAAATAGTTAATCACTATATATCTTCATGCCCATCATCTTAAAGAATTGACTTTAATTGGTGGGTCATGTCATATAGATGCTTCATTTTGTGCAATGTTACTTGGGGATCTTATGATTTTTTCGACATAGAGCAACAAGATGCTAATATACTATAATGATGTTTACTTCATTGTGGCTTCATAACATGGATTCGGAGTATAGTGGTGGCTTGAGTGATGTATATATGTTAATTTGTTAATGAAGGTTTATTATACTCATTATAGAAGCCTTGGGGATCCCAAGAGGAATCCTTTTATGATTCCTGTTGAGTTTCTTAGTCCATCCTTCCGTATATATGTTTACAGCGGTTGTCTTATGATCGAATAATACATTATTAGATCACCTTTGTTGTAGGTTTGTATCCAAGATTGTAAACTTGTCACACTCCCAACATTAGTGTGAATGTTTCATTTAGGTGCTTGTAGCTTGTGCTAAGCCCAAGGTTATACATCTTGCTGGGTTTGGAAAATTAGAACTTAGATGTTTCAGTGCTCTCTATATTTATGCAGGTGTTATCAGTATTATCAAGATGGGAAACAAACCTCCAACAACGGTTAAAGAAGAACGCGAAGAGATTCACTTGAAGGTTGTACCTCAATTGGACAAAGCCTTATTGCGTTGGCTTGCAAGAGATCTACAAAGCATACATGGATTCAGACCGAAGAACAACACTCGCGCAATCACTCCTCCGGATAGATACATTGAGTATATGCGGATGAACAGATTGCTTGATGTGGATTTGGATGACCCTGATCTTGCCCATCTGTTCAAGTAAAATTAAAAAACGGTTCTTTTGGTGTCTCTTGTCTGTTTGTTATGTATTAAGCTTTCAACGTCTTGGTATCTCTCTTTGATTATCCATACTTTAACTTGTCTTTTTGTTATTCTGCTACTTTCTCTAAATGTATAGCTTCCAAATGGGATCTGAGTGTCTGCATTCAGATAGTAAATGTTTCCTAAATTCAGTTTTCTTGGTGTGTTATTTATGTATATCTATCAATACCAAAATGTCAATGAGCTGGAATCAATTGGACTTTATTGAGTGAAAATATAAGGTTAAACCAAAAAAAAAAAAAACATCAAGTGGTTTATAAAGGTCAAAATTTTGTTTGTGCAGAAATGATTTTCTTTTGCCAACATCTTCACTAATGCTGCTCTGTTTCTTGTCAACTTTTACATTTTCTTTTTGTCATTAATAAAGTTTCCAATTTGACCATAAAATGGGTTTCAGAGAACCAGTCCGAGGGGCTTAACCGGTCGTTCATAAATACTGAACCAATCGTTCTAATTCTATACATATTTTTGGCTCTTCCACAAATATTATGTTTGACAGATTTTGAAGATAACTTCTCACGCTTAACGCGTGTAACAGATGCAACAGTTTGATAATTATTTCTCCCATTTTAATACGAATAAATCCAACACCATTTTTAACCAAAAACCTACACTTGTTGAGTTTCATTTAAATACAAAAAAAAAAATTCCCAGTTCTCATCACATTTTTTTCTCTCCACAACTCTTAACCAGAGCTGACCCTAAATTTTTACAAAACTGCAAGTTAGGAAATAACGCTTGTTTAGCGTACATGTATACTCTCAACCAGAACCGGTCCTAAATTTTAGAAAGCGTCAAATTAGAAAATTAAATAAAAAAGGTTTTGTAGAACATTAGGTAAATCAACTTCTAATTTGATAACTCGAGATATTGCGCGAAATGTCATACACATGATAAATTGTGAATGGAAGCATTATGCAACATCTAAATAGCTATTTACTTAGAAGTTTAATTGACGTGATTTGTTTTTTGTTTAGGTTTTTTTTTTTTTAGCAACCACACATTAATATATTCAATCCAGAAAATCTAGGAACCCACACAGGTGGATAGTTGTTTACATAATCGAATTTTAAAGATCTTGTGCGTGCCGATTGAGCCAGATAATCTGCCTTTGTGTTTGTCGTCCATCGAATGTAGGCCAATGAGAAAGAAGGAAACCGCCATTTAAACTCATCAAACGCATTTAACATGGTATCAAAAGCTGTCAATCTTGCGGTGCTTGAATACTAGTAAGCAGCTCCAAGCAATCGGTCTGAAAACAGAAACACGGTAAATTGAATCCCAGTAGTATCTACATCACCGTAAGAAGAGCCTCAAACTCGGTATGCAATGGAGAAAGACTTCGTCGGGTTCCTTTATCCCCAGTAGTATACTACGTCCCCATGACCATAAATTCATCCCAAGCCCGAAATTCTCGATGTACTACTCCACTAACCATCCATTTGACAGTATGCAGTTGGCTCACCTAAGCTCCCATCAAAATCCTATGGTTTAGACTTTTTATCGAGTGTTTTTCATACTTGGGGTGTACTAGTACTATGAACTTGGTTTATTCTCTAATAAAATTTGGATAATAAAAAAAATGAAAAAATTGGATAAAAATTTACTGAAAAGGAAATCTTAATATTATCGGTCGCAAATTTACAATTGATTTATTTAGCTTCAAGACCACCACCGCTCTCAACTAAAATAAAATGGTATCCAAATTACATAACATAATAAATTAAAAATAGAAATATTTTTTTTTGAGCAAATAAAATAGAAATTAAAAAAAAGGAGTAATTTGATGAGATATTGGTTAAGGGGATTGATTGTGAAGATATACAAGTGCGCTTCCCTCCACATCAGTAATCTGAACCAAACGCAACTCATTCCCTCGTTTTCTTCCACCGTCTCTTTTTTTTTTCCCTTCTCCTCCTCCCGCTTTTTTTCCATCTCTTCACAATCTCCTCACCGTAGATCCGTCTCCGGTAACCTAATTCGGATCTCTGTTCACCGGAGGATCTTAATTTCCGGAAGAATTTTGTTTTTGCCGTTTTATTTTTAATTTTGGGGTTTTTTTTAGGGTGAGGGATTAAATTACCGAGATTCGTTTTTTCGGTATGTCGGAATCTCAGCAGTATTCGTCTTCTAATCGGCAGCATCATCCTTCTTCGGTGTCTATGAAGCCTCACTTAGCTGTTCCCGGTGAGTATCACCGGTTTGATTCGGCCACGACGACGGCAGAGACTCGTCGTGGTGCTGCTGATCAGGTTGCTGATACGCTTGTTCTTAAATCCGCCGTAAGTATTACTCTTGAATTTTGGTTTTTGTGATAATTCTCGATTTTGAGTTTTGATTTGGATGAGAATTGTGTTTGAGATCTGCTTCTTGGTGGTTTAATTACGCTTCGTCTCCTTGGTTAGGCTTTGTTTGCAGTGTATTGATTTAGCATTGTGAAGTTGGAATTGTACTTTAGTTGCTGCTTCTTGGTGTGTGTGCTCCTGTTCTTGCTATTTAGAGCTGTTAATCTTGCTCTTCTGAATTTTGCTAAGTTAGAAGTGACAGTATAATTGATGCTGATGGGATTAGATTCTAGATAACAGGCATGGAGGTTTTCTATCTGTTAAAGCTTTTATCTTTGATGGATTTTAACTGTATAATCCTGGTGTCTTTGTTGGCAGCTGAAGCGTAAGCAGGATTTTACAAACCAAGTAGCGGAGGCCAATGAATTAAGTACCGAGGTTCTCCAAACACCTGTATCAGGGAAAGGAGGGAAGGCCAAAAAATCTTCTAGGTCAGCCAAGGCTAATAAAACGCTAGCTTCTGGTTCTAATGCAGGTGAGTTTGCCCTAAATTCTCGGTTTTTTTGTTCTGTCTACCGAGGTGGCTCTTAGTCCGCCACTGATAAATATTGCTTATGTGCTCATCTGAGTTAAACCTTCATTATATGTGAATCTAATATATATATCTAACAATGCCATGAAAGAGACAATGGGAGCCATTACGATATAGTTACAAAAATTTTTTTGTGTTGGCAGGTTCTCCTGGAAATAACTTTACACAGGCTGGTACTTGTCGGTATGATAGCTCGCTAGGTAATAGCTTATTTCCCTTACTAATATGTGATGGGTGTACTTTTCAATATAAACTTTTTTTAATGATCTAATTTGCTTCAGGTCTTTTGACAAAGAAATTTATCAATCTGATAAAACAAGCAGAGGATGGTGTTCTTGATCTAAATAAAGCAGCTGATACTTTAGAGGTGCGATATTCAATCTCTAGCTACCGGCTCTACGTATTACTTTCTTGCAACCCATAACTGTGTGTTCTTGTTGATGCAGGTACAAAAAAGACGAATATACGATATAACCAATGTGTTAGAAGGAATAGGTTTGATAGAGAAGACACTCAAGAACAGGATTCAGTGGAAGTAAGCATGTCATCTGAGTATCACATTTGTGTATTCCTTTGATTTGATGCATTCATGTGAGTGACAGTTTCTGAATTTTATTTTGTCTATCTCAGGGGTCTCGATGTCTCAAAACCAGGAGAAACAGTTGAAAACATAGCTAACCTACAGGTATAGGATATGCCTATGTATTCCTTTACCTTATAATGACATGTTTCATTTACATTGTACATCGTATGAATGTGCAGTAGTATGGTTCTTGATATACCTTTTTGTGAAGATGTAACTGCATTAGGAGGGGAACTAGGATACTAGAAAAAAGATACCATTAATCTTAAACTTGTGTCCCTCAACTAGCACATTTGGGTTATGCTTTATGTCTCTCATGCAGTCTGTTGAAAAAGTGAACAATTGGTTACTGCAGTTTTCGTTTATCTTCGTCAGTTGCATTTGTTTCTTGTTTTGGTTTTTTGTTTGTAAAAATATTTATGTTTTCAAATCCTTGTTACCTGTTTTAGCTTGACATTTACTTACCCTTGATCTTCATACAGGATGAGATAATAAACCTCACAGCTGACGAGGCAAAATTGGATGACCAAATCAGGTATTCTTGCAGACCGTTTCCCTTTCCTTTTCTGCTAGTTTTATCTTATTGGCCATCAATGTGATTGCAGAGAATCACAAGAAAGATTAACAAACTTGAGTGAGGATGAAAACAATAAAAGGTAAGCTTCTCTAGCTATTTCTCCTGGCTGAAGTTTCAATTCAGCATACTTGTTTGTTCTGACTCTCCACTTTTTAGGTTTCTGTTTGTTACTGAGGACGACATTAAGAACCTACCATGCTTCCAGGTTTGGTCTCCTTCTAATAATTTCGTGTTTTTCTTTTGCTTGCATTCCATTCACTGGGATTATTGATTTTATGGCCTCTTTCATGCTTATCTTAGAACAAGACACTGATAGCTGTAAAGGCACCACATGGAACAACTCTCGAAGTGCCAGATCCTGATGAGGTAAGCTTTAAGAGCACACAAAACCAAATAAATGATGCACTGTCTCTGACTATTTTTTGGTCTCTTACACTTGCATTGACCAGGCTGGTGGTTATCCTCAGCGGAGATATAGAATAATTCTGAGAAGCACAATGGGACCAATAGACGTGTACCTAGTCAGGTAATCCTGTCCTCAAGCTTTATGCCTGCCATTGATAAATGTGTAAAATTGAATCAAGGCTGACATTCGTATTGTTCTTTTCTCTAGTCAATTTGAAGAGAGGTTTGAGGACATTCCTCATACTGATGAACCTTCAAATCGTCCATCAACGTCTGGTCCCTCTGAAAGCAAAGATGTAGCCGCACCAATGGAAGAGGACAGCACTAACAAAAATGTGGAAATGCAGGAAGTTGATGATACCCAGAGAATCTACTCTGACATTGAATCTCATGACTTTGTTGATGGTATCATGAAGATCGTTCCTCCAGATTTGGATGTAAGTTCCAACTTCTACAGCTTTAATATATCCCTATCAGATGCATAATCATAGTCTGAAAACTTCAGAAAGCAATAGATAGCCAGGAAACGTTATCAACAAATAACACATCTATAAAATTCTGCTCTTTAATATATAAAACTTGCAAGTCAGATTTCTGATGCTTCATTGATTATTTATCTCTTTGTTACGTTATGTACAGATGGATGTAGATTACTGGCTTCGATCAGAGGTAGGAGATGTCAGCATAACAGACTTGTGGCCAACTGAATGTATCCTTTTGACTTTTGTCACTTTGAGCTTTTTTTAGTTTTACCTCTCCCCAAATATTAAATTCTGTTTTGGAGGTCCTTGACTTTCTTATAATTAGCTGCACCGGACTGGAACCAGATGGTTTCGCTTGGTGAAGACCATGCAGGACCAAGCAACACAACTTTGGAAGAGCCAAAAACTCCATTGGGTCCAACACCGGAACAGTCCACCACCCCTACTAAATCTTAAGGTAGCTGAAGTTACATGTGCCACATTACAAGCACCCGCCACCACTTATCTATCTGTACATAGAATCTGATTCAGCGGATTCAGAGTTATGTTGTACTTGTATAGTAGCTGCATGAGTTATCATAGAATTAGACATTGCAAAATAAAACTAGAGAAGACCCTTCATTGTACCTTTTTTTTTGTTTTTTTTTCTAGCTTATCGACTTATATAGAGTAGCCTTAACCCGTTAGTTACTTAAGATTGTTCTTGTTCAATTGAAAGTGCAAAACCTTTGGAGTGAGTGATAATCGTGTGCTTTCCCTACAATGTTCCATTTCATGCCTTGAAATTTCGGATTTACAACAAAATGGAATAATTGAAAACCAGAATTATATTTTGGTTAATATGAATTCAAATATGTTCGATTTTGGGAAGAGTAATCTGGATTTGGTTTATACGTATAATCTAATCACAAGAAAACAAAAGGAAACACGATAACACATGAGGTGTTTCTTCCAAATGATAGCATGACGTACAAAATAGCTATGAATTTGTACTGAATCCACCGAATCATATAAATTTATTTATTTTTCTGAATGAAGAAGAGAGAAACCCATCAAAATTGTGCATTTCAAAAGCAAAGGGCAATGCTGAATCTCCAAGCCAAGTTAAAAACAAAAAGAAAGATCTCTTTTAACAAACCTTTTCCACACCAACCTCTTCACTCAATAATCTCAACTTGTTTCATCTTCCCCTCTTTGTAAAAACAAAAAATGCCTTTGAAGAAGAAATGTAAACTCAAGACCATATTCAAACCCATGTTTGTCGTCTGTGGTTGTGGCTCTAGTCTTCCGTCTTCCTCTCACAGCCATAACTACACCCCGGGACTACCCCTTTCTCCCAAGGTGCTACGCAGTCCATGTCCTAAGATCGACGAGAGCGTGGCTATGGCTAAGGAATCAGTCAACCCCTTCGAAGATTACAAGAAGTCGATGAATCAGATGATCATCGAAAGAGATATCGAGACAGAAGACGATCTTAAGGAGCTTCTAAGGTGTTTCTTGGACATAAACCCTCCTCCCCATCACAATCTCATCGTCCGTGCTTTCGTCGACGTCTGCTCCCATCTCCGTCCACCACACGACCGCCGTGGAAAAACACTTGGCAAATTGCTTCGTCTTTATGTCAATCATATTGATGACAATGATAAAGAACCACACCATACTACCTCACTTGAAATAAAAAATTGATCCTCTTCATACATCTAAACAAATCTCTTACAAATATTGTGGATAACTGAATTCTATCATTACTGTTTAATTCTGTTTTACACATTATAAATTCAAGTCTACATGTGAACCATTCATAATACAAGATGTTTCAAGTACAATATGCTTTGGTTTTGGTTCTTTTATCAACCACATATTCATAAGATCGGGTAAGATCAATCTGTTATGCTTTTGGTTTGAACAAACGAATATTGATTTATACTGTTATACACGAATTTTACCGATTACATTTAACAACAATGATTTGATTAATCAAGTTAATTAATCCCCCCCTCCCCTCAATTTCAAAAAGCCTCTAAACCATACAAAACACCAGCATGTTTCTCCGGTCCATCAACACCTCCAAAATACAAATCCCTCATCCTCTGAAACGCCTGCCAAGTCAACAAACTATCCGAACCGGCTTGATGACATCTCCCAACCGACCGGTTAACCTCAAGCGATTTCGCAACCCGGTCTAAACCACCATACAATCTCCTCTCACAAAACCTCATCATATGCTTCACATCATAAACTCTCTCCCCAAAAAAAGCCCTAAGCAACCTCAGAAACTCGGTTAACGAAACCGGAAGCTCCCTGCGCGTGAGCATCTTAACAAGATAACCGAAATCATACGCGCTGTGAAAAGTAACCCAGCTAACCGATTCGTTACAGATCAAACCGGATGACATCATCAGCTCAGCGAAACGCTCCGACTCTACGCCGTCGTTTCGGTTCCTCTCGAAATCGATCCCGTGACGACGGAGTAGCTCGATGGAATCCGCGGCGTGTGGATCTCGGTCCACGTCGAAGTCACGGAAATTGAACTCCCAGATGAAACGGCGATCTTTCGTCCCAAGACTCGGGAGGTTCCCGTGGGCGTCGGAGAGTGTTAAACCGACTTGGATTAGGTTTAGTGCGTCGACGTTGGATTTGAGGAGGTTGTAGAGGTAATTAGGGTTTCCACGGCGGAGTACGGCTAGATCGGCTTTGTGAATCACGCCGGGAAACTCTGTGTCCATCGAGATGTAAGGATAGTCTTGGACGATTCCACTTATCAATTCAAACTCAGTAACAAGATTGTGTGCAAAGACTTCACGGATCACGATGGATCCAAGATTTGAGTCGGGTTTGTTAAACGTCATCGTTTTTTGAATTTTTTGGATATGTGTTGTTGGTAGGAGAAGTGGAGATTTTTTCTTATATAGATGTGTGTGTGTGGAATGTAAGTGAAGAGGAAGACGAGAGGGTGTGAGAAACGCGTTTTAATTGTGGAGACGCTTTGACTCAGTTTGTTACAAACGCAACTTCTGTGTGTGTCTCTGTAGAGGGACTTGGTCCAAGTTGGGGTGTTTATGTGTATGATGACAATTATTGCATGCTGGTGTGCTCGAAATATAATACATTTAATTTGTGTTGTTTTTTGTGATTTTTATGGATTTTTGTATTAAACGTTACGGAGCCAATGAACTTTACGAGGAATAATGGGTTTGGTGTCATTATTCATTTAGTATTGAATTGAATATCTAACGTATTAATGGGGGGAAACTGCATGCGTTGTGGGATTGTCAGAATCAGTATCAGAAAATATGTGTAAAGGTTTTTTGTTGGTTAGTGAAACAAGAATCATGAACCAAAGTCCAAAACTAAAACCCAAATCCCTCTTTACTAAAAATCCATTGGAGTATTCATTTCACTTTGCTTGATACATTAGAGAAATAGAGAAAGTGTAATGGTTTTTGTTGTTTACTGAAACAAGAATCATGAACTAGAACAAAAACCCAAAACTCTCTTTATTATAGGACAAATCTCAAATCCTTCTATAATAAATGTACATACAAATCTCTAGTTTCTTATTTTTTTCAAAGTCCTGATTATGTATTTTGTAACCAAAATTTTTCTCCACCACATAAGTTTTGTATTATATGTTTGGAAAGATAGTAGAAAAGGATACCATATCTAAATATTAAACTAATGTGAAAAACTAATCATGTTTTGTATCTCCGTTGATTAAGATACTCTTAAGCATTTTAACAATAAAATATTTTTAAAAAACATCTTACTGAATATTCATGAAAAAACAAAAAAAAAGTTTTTGATATATCATAAAAAATAGAAACAATTGGAAAAATGAAAAAGGCAATCCTTATTTCATTTACATTGGGGTTTGTGTTCTCGTCAAATCTTAGTGGCACAGTTACGGTCTTGTCGTTACCTGATTATAAGCCTCTGCAAAGCATGGGATATGGTTCTCAATCCATTAAGTGAGATACGGAGATGAATACATGTTAATAACTAAAATAATTGATTTTTATATATATTTAGATAAAGTCATGTGTTAATTAATTAAAACTAACTACATTCAGTTTTTATTTAATTATCTTTGTAAAACTTACAAAATTCAAAAGTTAATGTATTAAACTAGCAAACTTCGATTATGAGAAGTTCTTATCCGACAACTGTTCTTAAATTTACACTTCATTGGAGTGTTTATTAAACTCTGGTAAATTCATTACAAAAAAATACATTTGAGTGTTTCACATTGTTTTATTTTTGTATAAAGTCGTGATTATGTATTTGTAACCAAAACTCTTCTCCGCTACTACTACTAATGACTTTTATTTTGGATTAAGAGATTAATAGACATCTCATATTATATGTTTGTATAATGATCTATGATGTAGAGAAAAGAAAATTTGTAAACCAGAATTTTTATCTAATATTGGAAAGATGGTATAAGAAACGCCATATCAAAATAAAATTATGGGCAGAATGGGTACATAATTTATAAACTAATATTGGCAATATTAACCAAACTAAACTTCAAATACTGAAAACTACTATTGATTTGACCATGTTTTTGATTGAACAAAGTGTTTTGTATAGGAAGAACTACATAACTTTAGTTTTGAAAGTCTACTTTTTAATATCAGTGAAGCATGGTATTCAAACTTGAGTCTGATCTTCAAGTACATGACGATGAGATGCTTACTATGGTTATTGTGAATAAGAATGAATTTCCGTAGTCTTAGAGGCTTATAGCAGGTCCAAGAGAAGAGATATTGATTCATGGAAGAGAAAGCTTCGCAAGAACCAGTGGTTTAATTACAAATCAACACTTGGATTAGAGAGTCATTGCAACTATGGAGAAGAAACAAATTCGAGACATGAAGGGCGTTTTCAAAATATGTGACGTTGGTTTGATAAGTTTCCATACCAGCAATAGGAATGAGTTTTTGGGTTCCGTTTCTAGACCTTGGTGGCATAAATTCATGTTGTTTGGCTGGGATTTTTTAGAAGGTATGGACTATAGAGGAAGCTAAGGTTGCGGTTTTTGAATGGTATGCAATTTGTTAAATAAAGGCCTTAACTTTCAGAAAACTTTATGCAACTTCAGCTCGGGACAAGCTGAAACTCAAGGGGGAAGGAAAGGAACCAAGGTGAACATGAGATAAGGAATTCAATGATGATAGAGAAGAAAGATCCTCATGCTGGGAAAATACCATGCCTTGAGGTTAGTAAGGGAAGAAAGCAGATGAAGAGAAATAGAACAATGAATTTTACCTAGGATTGGAGTTTTGAATACAAAGAGAGGAAGAAACAAAGAGTCTTGCGGTGAACGGTGGTTCATAGGCTATGACATAGCATCTTGTTATCATCATCATATGATGAATATGCAGCTGAAATTTTATTCAAAAAAAAAAAAAAGAAGAATATGCAGCCGAGATAATTCATTTGGACGCATCATCTTTTGCTTCAAATTAAACGGTCTAAAACAATTTTATTGTTAAGTCCATAGACTATCATTTCTGAGTCTTTTCGGTTGTGGCAAATTCCGAGTCATCAATTTGTTTTATGAACCCGCGTGATCCGTCTTATAATTTTACAATTACATTGTGCTAATGTGATAATATTTCCTTGGTAACTTTCCTTTTTCATTATTAGTTGGCCGGGAATCACATATGTGTTTATATATATCTTCCCCAACCCCACGATGAGTCCTTAGAAGCATTAAAAAGATCCGTTTAATGAACTACTCGACGGTTATATTCATCAGAGAATTAGTCGATCTGTTTTAAAAAAAAAAAAATGTCTTTTTGTCAGTTGTTTTTTCCCAACAAATACAATTCGTCGAGTTTTGTAATTGATATTCTGATGTAAAGATGAAAATCCAAGGTTTATGACATTAAATTATTTAAGGTAAAAAAGAGAGAGGAATAAGATGTTGGTCACAACTTTGACAAAGAAAAATGCGAGGAACCTCCTCACTGTGTTGAACACCAACACATCTTGTGTGTTGCCATACTTCACAAATGTCACAACACACCATCCTCTCTCCATCTTCTTTCTTTGCTCCACACTCGCATTCAATTCTCTTATCCTTCTTCTTATTATCATCGTCATAACACTTCATCACTTCAATGTTCATCATCATTCCTACATTCCCTTCTAATACCAATCCTTTCTTCCCCATCAAGTCCATTTCATCGACCCTCGTGATCATCTCCCTTTGGCAATCCACCAAAGATTCCACCACGACGTCTTTAAGTTCCCAGTAGATCTCTCTAAACACTCTCTCTGCCTCTCCATACACTTCACTCAACGTTGCATCTTTGTTCACTACTATGCATTCTTGTGGAGGCATCTTCACCTCGTTGCTATGATGATGACATTTTCGCGCGATTGTGCAGTATATTCCTAATTTGTCCCCTCGATCTAGGTGAAATGTTTTTGCGGATGTATCTCTAATGTAGTGATACTCTTTGATGAAGTATTTGGCGTCGAGGATTGCTCTTGAAGCCATGCTGATTTGGTTCAATATCCCTATGGGGCCTAACACTCCCTTGTAGTCCATCAAAATGTGTTTGTAAAAATAAATCATGTCTTTCATCACTTGACCTCTTGTGATCTTAGTGTGTCCATTCGTCGTCGCTGTTATCTTCCCCGTTGGATTTTGATTTTGAAGGGGTACAAGCTCATGATTACTGCTCGGTAACATACTTGAAATGTCCTCCAAGCAATACTCTAGCACTTTCTTCACCGGATTAAGACTACGTCGGACAAGATAATTCCCTACAACTTGATTCCCAAGTGACTTCAACACGAAATCAAGCAAACCAGTGTCCCCAATGTAATTTCTAGCCGCATCCCTCACTTCCTGTCTCGATATCCATCGGTATTCGACTCTTTTCAATGACTCTATAACCACCTTGATAGCCATTTGGATCCGTTTCTGAGACCACCTACAATTGGTACTATCAATGGAAATGATTTGGTTTCTAGAGTTATTCATGTAACTATCTCTTGGAAGACGCGAATGGAGATGAAGCATGAACATGAAGAGATCACTGAGAGTGATCAGTGGTTCAGTTGATAAAGTTTGGTACTTTGATAAGAGGATTGGAATTTCACGGTTAAGGCTGGTTAAGTGATGGTTAAGCAAGCACAAGGGTACGTTACGCACCGATTCAAGTGCCTTCTCGTAAATCTTTTGAGTCACTCCGTATGTCCCTGACCCGAACCGGTAACCCCAACGACCAAACCACGGCTCTCCTTTTGCCACCCCATGCAGCAGCCTCAGCTCCATCCCTTTCTTGTGTGATGCATCGTTCAATCCTATTTTCCTATACTCAACATATATATATAACATGACATAAGAAAAAAATATGTTTTAAATGCTTAATTTATACCACAGAGGATATATATCTCATGTGAACATTTCAAACATATACAAAATATAGGTTGTGGTATGTAAAATCTTATAGTGCACCTGGCCTTTAAACCGGCGCAAAGCCGGTCCCATAATTCCATGACTTGATGACCGGTTAAGTCAGAACCGGACTCGATGCCATTGATAGAGAGCAAGTGACCAAATCCGTTGGAGTGAAATAAGCCGTGAAGAACATGGCCTTGAAGCTCCACTAGATGGGAAAGACTTTCCTTTTCGGGAAAAGCACAACTTCCACCTTCCAGTTTTAGAAAGGCGGCCATTGTTTCTTTTGAGGGGATCACGAAATGGTACTTCTTGTTACATATCATTTGGTTTCCCCAACCTGCAAGGTTCCATACATACCAAATGCATAATTCATATTTTTTAGCTCGCTCTCTCTCTATATATATTAGTTCATATATATGATTAAGCATGCATAGTACAAAGATAAAATGATTCATTACATGGTGAACATCGTCATTTCATAAAACTTATAATTCGCTAATTATCTTTGTTCATATATAGTCACGAATATATGAATATATTAACATGCAAAAAAATGTGTCCATAGAGAGAAAGAGGAGAAGAGAGAGAGGGACGTCACCAACATATTGGCAATGGTTGCAACGGAGGTTGAGAGACGCTTCGATGGGTTCTTCGACGACAAACAGAAGAACATAAAGAGGATTCGGGTTGCGATGAACCTCAAGCTGAAAAGACCAGCTTCCCATGAGACCAGAGCTCTCAAAATGTCCAAACTCGAGTAGCTTCCTAAGGTTGTCTCGAAAAGACAACTCGTTCATCTCAGCTGGATGTCCTGTCTCTCCGAAAGTCTTCAGCCTGAAAACCCTACTTTCTCCTCTCTTCCTCTTCTTTGGAAGATTCTGATGATCAGTTCGAATCTGATTCGACATGGAATCAAGCTTTCTGTTTGATCTTGACAAAAATGGATATGTATTATAGGTTTGTTATAAGAAGAAGAGACCGAGAAGTGTTGAGGAAGTGTGTGAAGGGTTTAGAGATATAGTAGTCATTAAGATTGTGGTCACACAATTAGTGCTTTGTGTGGTGATCAAAGGAAAAGTGAGTGAGAGAAAGAGAAAGGGTAATTAAACTGTGATTTAACAATTGTTACTATTGGATTGGATGTTAGGTCTTGATATGTGCATGACTTGTATTCTTACAGAACATTAACAACTATTCTTTCTAAAACATAATATTCTAATAAAAAAACATTGAAACCCCACAACTGAATCCAGATTGGAATTGATAATATAATGTCTCTGCCAATAATAGTTAATAGTATGTATTATACATATGTATTTGAGTAAGTATGTGGTAATTGGCATGCAAAAAGATCGAGGGTGAGAGATGTCACGTGACTGGAGAAGATATATAAGAGATATCATAAAATAATGAAGACATGCATTTGAGGTTTCCACTATTTTAAAGAATCAGATTAACTCTGTGTTCCGTCAATTTCTGTCATGAGCTACCTGCACCTTTTATATATACAAGTACACAACACACGTGTGTGTAGTTGATTTTCAGTCTCCTAATATTAAATTTTAATTTTGACCATAAAAGAAAAACAAAAAACTTTAAGTGATGGGTAGCATGTGAATCTAAACTTAACATATGATTTATACATTCTGAATCCTACTTTGCAAGAAACGCCCATTGATAGTGATTATTAATCAATGACCACTAAAAACGATCAACGATATATATTGTAACTATCTGCCCTATAATCATCAATAATTTAATTTTGTTTGTTTTTAGAATTCATAAAAATGTAACAGGATTTTGTGACTATATAGCAACTTAATATACAGGTTATTTAAAATTTCCTCCAAACAATTAGTAGGTGAACAAGTAATAATAAAATAAAATAAAAACTGTTGTTGGTCGCTAGCGACTCCAAAATAAACATAACATATATATATTTTTACCATATTTTTTCAAGAACCCCCAATAAAATTATTTTACGCACTTAAATACTTCCAGTAAAAATGCTGGAAAGAATCGGGAAATTATAACAAATTGAGAATACTCTAAATTAATAAAAAAAAAATGTTGTCCCAACATAATAGAAGGATCACTACAAATTCAGTTTGAATAAAAATAATTATTAGGGGGCATTTAATGGGAATGCGTTTTTCTTGAACTTTCACCATGGATAAAATATATAAACAATGTAATTTGGAATTACAGTTTAGTTTTTAAAAGTATATATAGTTTGAATATTTTTATAAAAATAATGGTTTATTGGCTATGAACGGGGATCTAAACGCTATATGATTAGTTTACGGTTATCAGTTTTGATATCATCATTTCCAATTATTTTTGTATGAATCGTACTATTTTGTTGTGTGTGTTTTTACTATACAAACGGTAGCACACAATCCAATTCACTTATTATATATTCCTCTACCATTGTCACCCTTTATATGCAACTTAGAACAGTAGTGGTAAATTTAGTGATTAAGATGTGAGAAATAAACTTTGGGTTTTGAATGGTTGAGAGGAAAGTTGGAAAATTTTCCACTTAGGCCCACCAGGCCATCACTCAAATGAAGAGTTTTGTGTTAACAATGGTTTTTAGTGGGAAATATGAAATATCACATCACACTAATAATTAAGAGAGGAGAAAAAAAGAAAAGCATTCAAAGTCACTAACCAATCACACCCTTAAACGATACGTGTTATTTCTTCAGATACAGTTGGGAAAGGAAACGAACACACACGTAATGTTGAATCCTACATTAATGTGAAAACCAACATGCATTTTTTTATAGTAAGTTTAGGTGAAGATTTTTCACATTTATAATAAGAACAACTCCTCTTCATGATAGTTTTTAGACATTTAATTTGTTAGTTCAACAACTTTGGTAACAAGTGAACCAAACCTATTTATTGTTTGATGTATGATCTGTATATATATCTTTGTTATACATTTCTGATTTAAAGCTAGAATTACTTAGTGCCAAAAAGGAAAGGAAAAAGTCGTTGTTCCACATTTTTCATGTTAAACACGTAGTTATGTCACGTACATGTTCAATGAACTTACTACAAGTCAATTCAACTACCAAATTTCCATTTATAAATTTCCATACAATTCAATAGTCAAGACATATCTAGTATCCAGAGCAGAACACCATAATTGTTTTGAAGAAAACAAATTCGTCATTAATAGCCCTAATTTTCTATAGTTCAGTTGTAATTTATTTATTTGTTCTTAAACCGAGATGTTCAAAGCAAGCAGCGGATCGATCATTTATTTTTTATATGATCTCAAAACGAGACTGAATTTACTAATATTATTGCAAAATAAAGTATACAAACTATATATTATTTAACAGATGTGACAACAAATCAAGAAAATGAAAAAAAACAACATTTTCAAATTGGATAATCTTCATAATTAATTAACTGAAGTTCTTCTTGGTATGGTTTCCGGTGAGAAAATCGAGCAAGACTTGGCTGTTGCATCTAGGGCATCGAGGGTTACTACTCTCTAAAGACATGATGATGTACATGATGCAATTAGGACAACCAACGACCACCATTGATTTAGCTTCTTCAC
The DNA here is from genome assembly GCA_900406295.1 of Aurinia saxatilis. Taxonomy (NCBI): domain Eukaryota; kingdom Viridiplantae; phylum Streptophyta; class Magnoliopsida; order Brassicales; family Brassicaceae; genus Aurinia; species Aurinia saxatilis. The sequence goes on along the minus strand of OVAP01001269.1, from coordinate 7,653 downwards.
CTTCAGTTTCCTCCGAGCACAATGATGAAGATGAGCTCTCGGTGGGCAAAGATGAATCCAACGATGGTACAATATTTAGTTTCAAATCAAGTTCAAGATTACTCACAGCTTCCTGTTGATTCATGTTTCTTGCCTTCCAAGAAGAGTATGACTATATTATCTGGAGGAGTCAGAGTAAGAAAAACAAAACAAATTAGAAAAAAGTTTAGTTGAAAATAACAATTGTTTGATGTATAAGAACATAAGTTTTTGGATGAGATCAAATTAACATGGATCTTTGTTATATTTATAAAAAGATTGGCTTACCTTGTGAAGACTAGTGTTGTTCTTGTTCTTGAGATTTAAAGAGAGAAAAGTTTGACGTCTACATGTTATTGGCGGTTGTTATATATAGATGAGATATAGAGAGGAGGGTTTCATTGAATGTATAATAATTAATTAGTAGGATTAGGTTTATTTAGCTTTCGAAAATAAATATTCTTACGAAAGTAATTACAAGGAAATGAGGTGTTTGTAGCAATAAATGTTATTTGAAAAGAACATGCAAAAGAGATTGAGTAAATGACTTGTGCTTTGAAATTGCATTTATTACCAAATAGTATTTGGATAAATACAAACCAGATACTTTGTCCTTTTTTTTTATTATGACGTCATCTTTTTATTATGAAAATTGAAATTCAAATGGAGAGATAAGTCGACCATCTGTTTCGTCCTTATAAAATTATAATGTAGTTAAATGGGTGTTGACAACATAAAAAAACTTGTAGTTAAATGGGTAGGTGATAATATTAGATTCGATTATTGCATATGAATTGAAGAGAGTTGTTTTCAAGTCCCCACAAATTAAAAACTAGTAGTAGTATGAATCAAAATAACATTTCCGCAGACATTAAATAAAAATCCTATTTTCCTTCTATTTCAAAATATAGAAGATTTTAGAGTTAGATATCTTACTTTTTTCAAGAATATATGATGTTTTGTAATTTTCTTTGCATTTTTTTTTACCTTTGTTTGATATTCCACCCGTGATTTTAACTGTTTTAAGAATTTTTCACATATATTAGTAAGCATAATAAAATTTCTAACATATATCCAAAGAATGAATTATATATTTGTGTTCTTTAGTCATGAGGTTAAAATTAAATAGTTTATGCTAACATTGACATTAAAAAAGTGATACTTATTTTGAAACAAAACGTAAAATTTACGAATATTTAGTCTGAAATAAAATGAATATATTGCGTCCACTTCAATTATGTATTATTTTTATAATTGAACTATCCGGTGATCGAAATCTCAGACTCTAAACAGTGCAAAGTTCTAGGAATCTGATCAGCCTCCTTTTTTCCTTCGTGGTCTTTTTGGCCGTTGTGCGGTGGCTTCCTGCCTCTCCTCTTTACTTGTGTGTGTTCTCGTGTGTCATCTCTTTCTCTGGTGTGGTGTTATGAAGCTGTAGGGACTTAGTATTATGAGGCTATGTTTTTACTTGTTTAGGATTATCTCTCTTTTCCAGATACTTACTCTGGAGATAGAACTTATGTTTGTCTTTTTTTTGTTGTAATTTTTGAATTTTTATTGCCCATTGTTGTTGGTTCATTATTGATCCATTGTTGTTGGTTCATTGATTTTTAGGTGAATAAAGGATTGTGGTCGATGTTTTTGTTTATCCATGGATACTAGTGCAACTACGAGACTTGACATAGTAGATATACAAGATTCAAAGAGACATATATGATAAAAAGAGTGATTTTGGATCTCGATTTTATAGCATTGGAGAGTACCTAATCATGGTCTTAAGAATCGACTTGAAAGATTTTTATAAGTTTTATTTAAATATTTGATGTTTATTGTTAGTCACTGTTTATTTTGTTTCCTCTATCTTCTTTGTGTTTCATTGTCATATTGATATTCCAGAGGAATAACAAAAAAAAGTGGGTACTATTTTTGATTGAATACGAAATGATGTTTTTCTTGAGAATAATAAATTTCTTAATCTTCATATTTTTAGCTAAAATAACTTGTTGTATGAAAAATATAATATTTTGAAAAGATGTAATATAATAATTTTTGAAAAACAATTCAAAGAATCGAGTGGCTACGTGCGCACGGCCAACAAATGATAGGAAGATTGACAAATTAGAAAATGAACAGATGAATGACTTTTGATAGTTAAGTTTATTGACTTTAGAAAGTGAATTAAAATGTGACAATATAATTGAGAGAAGAAATTTAAATCTGACTTTTGATTGTTAAGATTACTGACTTTAGGAAGTGAAATAAAAATGGCTTGGGATTTGGTGATGTTTGACTTAGAAAAATCATGGACTGTGTGGTTGGTGGCCAAAACATCTTAGGCTGTGAATGATGAAATCATGAAACATTACAAAAACAGAAGAAGAAAAAAATGCAAACAAAATCGCCTTTGTCATCTTAAGACTTTCAGTGGTCAGATTCAAAGTAAAATCAAACACCATACCAAAGTTTGACTTTACACACACACACACACAAACATAAAGATAAGTATTTTTCATGTGTATACGTTTAAGTACCATAATTCTCAGATTCCATTAGAAACTTTAATATCTCAACATTTCTCATGAACAAGACAATCCTCCTAATCAAAACAAACATCAACACAAATAAATTACAACATTTGGGGCGTAGAGAATTAAAGAGGGAGTTTCTAGTGTCATCTCCACAGCTTTTACATACCATTTGTGTTATTTATTAGAGTTGCGGTTGGGGGGCGGACGATTAGTTTTCCACAACGTTTTTCCTCTCCAGCTCAATGACTCGTTTGTTTGGATGAACGGTTTCAGTGGCGTTTCGTGTCTGGTTCTCTCCTCTGCATCGCAGTAACTGCATTTGAAGACTTCGTACAAGGTCATTTAGCCTTTGGATATGTCTCTCTTGTGACAAGATGATCTGTAACGATTAACAAAATAAGAAGAACGCTCTGAGAATCAGACATGTATCCAATTCAAAGGTTCAACATAGGACAGCTTGCATGTATACTATAAGGTTCAGAATTACAGTCAAACACTGAGGCTATTCATATAACCAAACGGAACCTAAGGCTGCAACTGGCAAGACAACGAGTCTTTATACTATTTTTCTCCACTAACTACTTAATGCAATTCAGGAACACAGTATAGAAGGATCAAACCAAGATTTCTAATACAACATTTCCAACCAGTCACTAACGGAATCAAGACACATTGTCGCAAAGAGGAAAGATCAAGAAATGAAATCCAACCCCCTAAAAAGGTTTAGATTGGGCAAACTGAAACTCTACACAATTCATTTCCAACAACCAAGGTCTAGAAACGGATCGACTAAAAAAGGCCCGTGATGCAGGTATATGATTCTTGGCATTCAGAACAGTATTAAGTTTACTAACTGACTCTTTGCAATTATGCATATCTCTCACACTGTTTACTAATCCCAGAACCAATTCAGGTCATTTGCATACAGCTCAAAGGCAAAGTTTCCGAAATGAAACACAAATTGATCCATGAAAACAGTTAGAAGCAGATCAGTACCTTCTCTTTAACAGCTTCTTCCTTCTTTGCAATTTGCTGCTGTTTCTGAGACAAGCTAGGAGCTGCATCGAGCTCAACAAGCGGTTGTCTCCACTCAAATTGAGAAGTTACTATAAGTATAACCAGAAGAAAGACTAGCAAAATCGGCCTCGACATTTTTTTCTTTCTTTTGCGCCTCTCTTACAAATCCTGTTCCAGAAAATTCACAACACAATCCTAGACACATTACACCACAAATCCAAGACCATCACTTGGATGTAATCAAAAGGGCTAAATTATAGTCAGTATGAGCATTCAATTCTTCATAAAGATAATTAATTTCATCTACCCACCTAGAGCTACAGAAAATCGATTCCCTCAGCATCAAAAAGGAAGATGGTATAACGCAATTTACGAACTTACAGATTCAAATCGAAGAATGAAAACAAAACTTCATCATCTCCTAGGTTTTGTTTTTTTTCCAGACGGAAGAAATTGATCAAGATCTTTCGATGAAATCGTTTAGCGTCAGACTGAAAATACTTGGTTTTCTCCAAAATTGGGTTTAATGGCGAGAGTGAGAGAGAGATAGAGAGAAACGCAAAGCAAAGGTTTTTTAATGGCGGAAGAGAAAATCTACCGTGAACCGTCGGGAAGAGAAAGAAAATTGAGTACGGAATGAAAAAGACAAAATTACCCTTACCATCATTTATCATTTCAGATCAATGAGGTTCGGTCCGTTCGTGTGGTTTAAGTTTTGTCGGTCACTTTTTGGTTGCGGTTCACGGTAAAACAGAACTCCAGAAAAACATAACCTCTGCCTAGACAAAAAAACAAAACATCATCCATTCTTCGGCAACATCAACTAAACATCTGCTTTCTTCTTTCCATAAGCCTTTACTCTATAGGTAAAACAACACTACAATCAGAGTCACTGCACATATAATGACTTCCCATCGTGCTCGATTCGCTGTTTTGATCGAGTATATACCCACAAAACAGCTCGATAACGACTCCCTGCTCTCTTTTCCTTTCTTCTTCTCTGATGGTCTTTCCTCTAATAGTGAAACCATTTGTTTGTCTATCACGTTTGGTAATGGAAGTACCCTTATCGCCATTGATGCTGATTCAAGTGTTGGTACTTCGTTTGGTGTGTTCCTTCTGATCACCGCTTCATCAAGGTTGATGATTTCGTCCCTTAGGATATCCGCGTAGAAATCCTCATCGTTATGCACCTAAATACACAGAAAATTCACCGAGAAGAACAAAAATCAGGATCCAAATAAAGGTCACATTTTGTATAGCGTACTGGCCAAACAGTACAGAGTACATACACATGCTTATACAAATGTAAACAAGTAAAATCGATGATTACCACTTTTCATACACGTACCATGTAAAACATTTGTATATTGAGTAATTGACAAAAATAACCCATTTTTGCCACCAAAATTAAAAGCATAACAAAATAATATTATATTATAAATCATATATATCGAAAAATACATTTTGGNATCATATATATCGAAAAATACATTTTGGCCATCACATACTTTTTACTCTAACATATTACTTTTGATTTATTTATTTTTGTTGTATTTTTTTTTTTTTTAGTTGTACCACATGTTATTCTATCTGTTTCTAAATAAAAATTTACTATTTTGATTAAATAGCTCAACATATCTATCTCACACTAGATGTCCACTTGTTATATGTTTATTTTCTATATGTCTATATTCCAAATTTATTTATTTAGAATAAAATTATGATGAATAGTTAAAGTATTTTATAATTAATTAACGTTTATATATTTGAATGGTCTTATCATAAGTTGTAAATAGTAATCTATTATAATATATTTATTATAATATATCTACCTATTAGATAGGTGGCTAACTATTTCATTATGATTTCGTTTATAAGTAGTTATTTTTTTAGCTAGCTACCGTAACTGGTTCATATCTATTTAACCTTGTGGTAGTTATCTATTCTTACTAAAATTTGTCAATTTGAACTTGTAGTTATATTTTTGTATTTGATCTAATAGTCATCTGTTAACGTACAAATAAATATTTTAGTAATGTGCTTATCTATTTAGCTAGCTACCGTAATTGGTTGATGCCTATTTAGCCATATCATAGCTTTTACTTTTACTAATAATTGTCAATATGAACATGTAGTTGCATTTTTTTGTTTGATCTATTTTTACTAATAATCATTAAATAGATATAAATATATTTTTTATGTTTATTTAAATATTTATGTAATATTTATTTCTGCTAGCATAGACAATTATTAGTAAGAATAGTACCATATGGCTAAACAGACATCAACCAATTAGCTAGCTATGTGAACATGTAGTTGACTGTATTTTTCTGTTTGATCTACTTTTACTAATAATCATCAATTTGACGTGACGTAGATAGATATAAATATTTTTTATGTTTATTTAAATATTTATGTAATGTTTGTATATACTGGCATATATATCTTAACTTTTACAGACATCTATCCAGTAATATGATAGATGACTGTGCACATAAACTGACATGTGAAATAAAGAGATGAATAAATAAATATTTTATATAGTAGATGACTATATAACGTCACTATCAATGTGGTCCATAATTGGTTAAAACTATATCTTTCATGTACAACATAATGACATTTTAGTCATCACAATTATCTCAAAATTTTTGACGTGTGTTACTTTCCTAAGTGCTATTTTATTAATTTTGAGGAGAGGGTGTTATTCAACAAATTCACTCTTGTATATATTACTCCACTAGAAAAATATTTGTCAACTCTATGTACTGGTAGAACCAGCAGACCAGAAAAATTAACTAAAAGAAGGCAACAAACGGACACATTTGTGCAGCGTACTGACCTGTAGATTTTCTGCTGTTTCTGCCATCTCAGTGAGCAGATTCTCCCCTGATTCACCAGCTAGATAGAAATCAACCATGTCGCCCCAATCAGTCGGGCTCCCCAAACTAGCACCATTTTGCAATATCACATGCTTCTCAGCTTCTAAATTCGGCTCTGGTGGTGCCTTCTGACTAGTACAACAATGAAATTCTTTGTTCCTCCTAAGCCGGCAAACAACCAAAGCATCATCCTAGTAATTTTCAAAAGATAATCAATCAACTTAAGCCAAAGCCCAACATTCTAAACAGAAAATGGCTCGGCAACCCCGAAAATCAAATAGCCAAAGCAGTGTACCAGTGATACTCCTTTCATGCAGTACTCGTGCATAATCCACTCCGTTCTTTCGCCTTTTGGTGCACGACCAATATGAAACACAAGCGTCCTCTTCGTTCCAATAACTTCAGAGAAAGACTTGACATCACGCTCTTTACCAGTAGCTTTCCAGTATCCCTTCTTGGTTGCTCTTCTGTTCTGTGAACCATGTGGATACTTCTTCCCACGAGCACAGAAGAAGAACCACTCTGTATCAGATTTAACAATCGACTTATCTACATACAAAAACACACAAAATCAATTTCAAGAATCCAATAAAGTAAGATCCAAAAATAGAAGTTTCTAGGAATCCAAAAATAGAAAGTTGTGACAAACCGGGCAAATCCCAAGGCTCCAAATTGTAAATATCAGCGTCCGGTATAACCTCAAAGGATCTGTCCAAACCATCCATCTTCCTTTTCAAGTAATAAGAGATCAGCTCAACGTCCGTCGGCGAAAACTTGAAACCAGGAAACACCGTCGAAGCTGCCAACGACGCCGCCGTATCTTTATTACACACTCCCGTCTCCGCCGCCTCCATGGAAAGGGTTTTTGTGGTTTCTAGAGAGTTGGTGACAGTCTTCTTGACTTCTTCTCTCTGTCTCACTGAGCTTTGAGTGAAGACACTACAGACATGAGGTTTTGTCCACGTGTTATGCGGACATTGCGTATTCTATGTACGGACGCCGCGTCAGCACACCTAGTAAAAAAAACCAGGGACTTATTTAACTTAGCCCCTCAATGTTTAAACATTTTAATTCACTCCTTTTATTTTTAGTTAATTGCTGTAAATCCCAATCAGTGGTCACAAACCTGTACCTGTTCAGCTTCGGATTTGTTTCGGATCTATCTCTAAAATACTCTTCTATGGAGACAAAATTGCTAAAACACT
>OVAP01001268.1:0-25110 GCA_900406295.1 Aurinia saxatilis | reverse complement strand
GCTTTAAGCTCGCACCAAGGGTTCTCAGAAAACCTTGCATTGTGGGCAGCAAAAGATGTCGTCACATGGTCATCAAGACTCAAATAAGTTACCATCGTTTCCATGGTTTTGCTGGATTTCAGCATCCTTGCGTAACCTGCAACATCCACATCATTAAAACCAAATTTACCTTCTGCTCTCGTCAGAGCAATCTCTAGCGGGTCATCGAATAACATCTCGTCAGAAATCTCGCCATCGGTCTCCAATGAGTCATCAATCAAGAATGTTTGTCTGTCGAGCATCGGCTCTGTCAGAATCTTGTCCATTTGGAACTGCATCACAATATTTCCAAGGTGGAGGTCTATTAATCCGCGTTGGACATCGATGATGGCTCCAGCGCTGCACAAGAATGGTCTTCCTAGTATGAGTGGGTCTTTTGGCTCCTCTTCAAGCTCTAGCACAACAAAATCTGCTGGCACATAGGATCCTCCTATTCTGACGATAACATCCTCAAGAATTCTTATGGGTTACTTGACCGAGCAATCAGCAAAAACCAATGAAATCTTCGTCGGTTTGAAATTGGTTAAGCCCAACCGCCTCACCACCGAGTATGGCATCAAGTTGACACTGGAACCTAAATTACACAAAGAGGCAGCGAAGTCAGTTAAACCAATTTTGACAGAGAGAACAAACCGACATGGATCTCCAAGTTTTTTCGGCATCTTGCTTAGAAGCACTACGCTACATTCCTCTGTAAGCATCACACATTCCTCTTCATCGGTGACCTTTGATGTTGCCAAACTCCTCATGGTAAACTGCATCACAAGCATAAGCTCCAGCATCATCAACAATTTGCATTTAACCTCGATTTCATCAACTATTTCTCTTCATTTGGCCTCCTCCTTCACCTTCTTCGCAGCTTTCTTTGACAGTTTGGGTTTCGTAGGATATGGAATCTTCGGTATATATACGCGCTCAACAGGTACAATCGGCAGAGTTTCTGCAACCTCTGGTGTCTCCTTTCCTGCATCAACAACTTCATTAGAATTGTCCACATTGATTACTTGTTTTGTCGCGGCAGGTTCTTTCTCGCGGGAGTCCAGCAGTGTTCCATTCCGAAGAGTGATGGCATTGACACTCAAGTTGCCCAGACAGCGGAGGCAGTCAAGAGACCCCAAGGCGCATTTCCTGTAAATTATTTTATAATGACACATATAAAAAGTTGTTCAATATTTTTTCGTGACATTTTTCAAATTGTGCACCTATTGTATTGGTTTTCAAATCTGGGATTTATAAACTATGCTTTTTGTGGTACTTTGACAAAATCTAAAAATCATAATATACCAATACTTTTTCCATAAAAGATCCAAGTCATACGTGAACACAATAAAAACATGAACTCTAAAAGAGAACATGTTGGCATCAACCCAAGTCATAAACAAAACACAAAGTCATGTCTTAAACTAATCAAGTTCTCATACATATCCAGCTAAAACTAAATGCAGGAAACATACTTCATTCCATCAATTCCCGAACAATTTATTGACTTCATTCCTGAAAACCAAAATCTTAGATTAGTTTGAAATATTTTCTCACTTATGTAAAACCTAAGTAAGAGGAAATTAAATGAATATAAATCTCACCATGATCACTTTATCCGTTGGCCAGGCAACAGTGGATCCAAGTGCATCTTCCAGAAACTCGACCTCTGAATCTGGTCTCCAAACTGCAATATCTTTAACCTTCACAACATCCAACTTGACTCGAATTGCATTAGGACCAAAGGTACAAAGTGTACAACGTCGTCAGGATTATTCGTTGGGAAACGTCTTTCAGCAACAACGAGCTTCTTTCCGGAGAGATCCATCAACTTGCATTTTTTTATCTTCCTTGAACTGTTTAGGCTACAAGAATAACCAGCAAAAACCATGAACAAATTTCCACCATAAAACCACCACAAATCATGTAAATCACAGGCTACAACTTATGACACAATTGTAACACAGTAAAAGAAAGTACCTGCAATGTGCGAGGAGGAGGTGCCGCTTTTGAAGTTGTTGCATGTTTCTTAACAGGAGCCTTTGGAGTTACTGGAGACTTCTCGTTCTGACAACGTGGACTTGGCATTTTAGAAGTAGACGGTTGAAGATGAGGAGAGTCTGGAGTTGTTGTATCAATCAGAACTCTATTTGCAGGCCATGCTACAAAAGAGTTCACAGAATCTTGCACATTTCTCATCTCAATTGTAGGCCTCCATAAATATGCCTTTGGATTTACTACCACATCCACATATACTTTAACTGCATTGGGACCAAGTGGAAGTCCATTGACCAACGCTTTAGGTTCTCGAGACTGCCATCAACCTTCAGCGACCACTTCATTATTCATAATATAATCCATGAGTTTGCATTTGTTCTTTGAACTTGTGCAAGGACTCTGCGGAAAAAATGTACAAAAAAGAGAAATGAAAATAACAAACACTCGGCTAAAGATAACGAGAACCCATAAATAACAAAAGTTACAAATCTTAACCTTAGGTGGTATGTCTTCTGGAGTGAAACCTTCAGTTGGAACAATATAGTAATCGGCATGCCATGCAACCATTTCTCCAAGTGCAGACTCAATAGTATGCATCTCATGTGTAGATCTCCAAAGAAATGCTTCTGGTTTGGTAGCTTTTTCGACTAAAACCTTCACATTAGGCCCTAAAGGAATCCCACTCACTAACTCATCAGCATCATAAGATACAACACGTCCCTCAACAACATTCTCTTCAGAAGAAGACCAGTCAACCAAATAACACTTCGGAAGTGATTTGGTGTTTACACTCTACATGGAAAACAAAAATAAAATGAAAATCAGAGTTAGAAAATTGGTAAATCAATTAATGCAATATACAAAGTTTTTACATACTTTAAGATTTGACTTTTCACCGACGTCAGACACTTGTCTCTAGAATAGCATTTGCTCTAACTCGTGGATCTTTTTCTGCATATGAATCTGGTTTTCTTCCATTGCAGCCATACATTTGTTCTTGACTTGGAAACAGGCCAACTTGGTCAAGCTTATGCCTCTACCCATTGCTCTCAATCTTCCAGGATTATTAGGTCCTAGAATCTGTGTAAGCATATCTTCCTTTAGATTCGTTGTTGTTGAATCATGAGTGCCTTCAATGTCAATCTTTGATGCCTTTCTATGCAAACACAATTCCAAATTCATAGAAAGAAACACTAAAAAGAAGTTTAAGAACTTACAATCTTGTCAGCCGCATTCATGTGTACAGGAGTACCATCCTTCCTAGTACGCGACTTGACCCAAACTTTTAGCCTTGTAACCTTTGATGGTGATGAGCTACTCTTTACCAAGTCTTCTCTCAATCTGACCATTCCTTTACGCCCGCAAGTGTGAGGTATCTGCTTCTGCCTTATTTCCTTGTATGAATCACTTACAACCTAAACAGGAATGAAAAATAAATGTGACTATTTCTTAGCAATAAACAAAGACAGCTAAGTAAATACATTAAAGTCTTGACTAGTCTTGAGTCTAACAAATTTACTCCACTCAGTTATAGTTATATTATTCGGTCGCAGACTCATTCTAGCTTTCATGGTGTTAGCTTGCATGACCTTGCCAACCAGGTGTGATTTGGAGGCTCTCCACAGACATCTCATATGCTTAAACACAACAAACTTTTGATAGTCTTTGTCAAGATCGAACCTTGCCTGCATTCAAGGAAAAACACCAATAATTCAACCAGGAAATCACAAACAAGTTAAACTTAACATATGTAAAACTGAATTATTGATTACCTGAATAGATTTCCACAGAACGGTTTTGATATCTTCACCAACCTTTTTCCATTTCTATATTATATAAGGAACATGTTCTCGTACTAGCGGACCTAAGTAAGATGATAACAACACTGACCCTAAACCACAAGGTTCCCCCATGTCAGTGAAGTCAACATGTTGCTGTTGATTTGGATCCTTGGCGATGTGCTTCATCTTTGTAGGTCCACGGTGTCTTTTACGCTTTGGTTCAACAACTGTATCATTTGCTCCTTCACCCGCAACAGGTTCAGTTTCATCCTGAGGTTGCTCTTCTTCTTCTTCTTCATCATCTTCTTCTTCTTCTAAGGTTTCCTACATTAGTTCTTGATCGTTATCATCATCAGCAGCGTCCTCTTCTGGTTGTTCATAGTTTCCATGTACTCGTTCTTCTTCCTCTTCTTCATTCTCTTCATCTCCAGCCTCTTGTTGAGAAGGGATATCTTTGAACTGATTTTGTTTAAAGTCAGTTCTTTGTTCTTCTTCCTCTACTCCATTCTCTTCATCAGAATTAAGTTGTTGAGAAGTGTTATCTTTCACCTGATTCTCTCCTAAGTCATCTCTTTGTTCTTCTTCTACTCTATTCTCTTCTACTTTGTTCTCTTCACTAGAAGCATGTTGTTGAGAAGGGTTCTCTTCTAACTTCTCATCGAAGTGCTTTGTCTTACTTGCTTTCTTAACGCGTTTATTATACGTCTTTGCCCTTTTTCATGAACGCCTGTTTCGCTTATTCCCCATCTTAGTTCACCTGAAACAAATGAAACAAAAGAGACTTGTTAAAATGAACTCTCAAAAATTCAAACTAACACACACAAGATATAAAATTCCCAGAACCAATTCGAAAAAGATCTAATCTCATTTAAAATCACATTCTACGCATTCATAAATCTAAAAATCTAAACAATATCCTTTCAAACATAAATTCCTTCACAGTCAGTTCGGGCATTTCTAGCTTCATCAACCAAGTCATCAACATTTATGTCCAGTAATACATGCAATGTCCCAACATCTGCATTTCCATCTTCAGCGTCTTCTTCAGTGTATCTTGTATAAGGACCTCTCATAGCTACATACCAACTCGATGAATCATCTACCCTTGAATAGAACACTTGCTTTGCTTGAGAGGCTAGTATGTATGGATCTCTTGCAAATAAAACTTGGCTTTGGTTAAATTTTACAAGTGTGAATCCATCTTCTTCTTTGACTCCATTACCTTTGTTTGCCCATTTACACCGGAATACAGGAATGTAGAAGATGTTGTAATCAAGCAGTATAATCTCTTCAACTCTGCCATAGTAGGAAAGAAAATCAACCAACTGAGATGTATCTTTTGCACTAGCTGTACACATTGTTGTAGCCTCATATAACACCCCCACTGTTATGAGTTTGCCTATCAACTGAACTTATGTGAAACCATTGACTGTTAACTATGTAACCCGTGTAAGACCGCGTGCAATAACTAGGACCGTATGCTAACCACTTAAGTGTGTCTTCATGTTGTTCTGAAGTGGACAGTATCTATTTTAAAATGTATAAGTGTCAGTGTATATTGAAAATAATATATACAGAAAAGCAGGAAACTGAATAATAAAGAAGTATGAACTTGCCTGTTCTTTTAACCAAGAAGCAAACTTCTGAGTATGTGTAGTCCATAAAGTTGTTGCATCACGTCTACATGTTTCGCTAGAGTCTTGGAGATGTTGTAGGTGCATGCTTAAATCGAAATAAAACAAAGCATTATCAGTTTGGTATATATACTGGAAATGACATGTAAATACACAACAACAAAAAGATAAGAGATTATTAATATACTTACTCCACATAAGGATCCACCAGATCCGTATTATGAATCACAGCAAGATGGGCCATGTTTTTCTCCTTCTCAGTAAGATTACATGATGTGGCTGCGGAGATCGGACGGCCCTCCAGTATAGTGCTGCTCTCGTAATCACCATTTCTATTAGATTTCTCCTCAACACTTGTTGTTTTTTTCAAAAACTCACTGCAAAACCGTATGCATTCCTCAGCGAGATACGCTTCAGCAATACAACCCTATGGTCTTGCAGTGTTTCTTACAAAGTCCTTTAGAAATTTCATGTACATGTAGATAATAGAAAATTGAAGATTAAAAGCAGGAAAGTTAATTATTTAAGATATAAAGTAAGAAGTTATAAGTTGTACCTCTCAAATGGGTACATCCAACGAAAATGGACTGGTCCACATAACCGAGCTTCCCTGCCTAGATGTACTGTCAAATGCACCATTATATCAAAGAAACTCGGAGGAAAGAACCTCTCAAACATGCAGAGAGTTTCCACAATTTCAGTTTCCAGTACTAACATTCTCTCTCTGTTTATAACTCGTTGACACATGTGGTTGTAGAATGCACATAAACGTCCAATAGCTATCCTAACACCTTTAGGTAACAAACCTGCAGATAAAGAGCATTCAAGATTAAAAGAAGGACAAGTAATTCTATAAGAAACAAAGTGAAAACAGAATTCATATTGTACCTCTAATCGCAACTGGAAGCATCTGTTGCATCAACACATGATAATCATGTGATTTAAGTCCTCTAACGGTGGAATCATCGATTTTCACACACCTGGATATGTTTGAACAGTAGCCATTCGTACCTCTGAAGTCAAATAGGCGCTTGCAGAATATTTTCTTCTCTATTTTGGACAAAGAACAAGGAGCTGGAGGAAGATACATTCGTTTTCCACGAGGTTGAGGATGTAAATCCTTCCTAATACCAAGCAGTTGCAGATCTTTTCGGGCATTAAGACCATCCTTTGATTTTCCACAATGCAATAGTGTAAAGACAATGCTAGCAGCGACATTTCTCTCCACGTGCATGACATCTAAATTATGTCTAACTGGCAGTTCCTAGACCAAAAAACAAAGACATAAGAAAAAAAAGAATGTTAAAGACATGAATGATAGATCAATGCTGAAAATATAAACAAAAATGAAGCTTTCAAACAAACCTTCCAATAAGGTAACTTGAAAAAAATTGACCGCTTCTTCCATCTAGAAGACTCCTCTTCATCTACCGGTTCTTGTTCTTCCTCTTCCTCTGATTCACTTGATTCATCATTATTATCCAAGCCTGATCCAGCACAGTCATTCGTCTTCCTCTTCCTTCCAGTCACTCTCACATTTCCAAAATCATTCTTGTAATTTTTGAGTATTTGGTATATGTTATGACCATTCAGAATCCTACCTCTTCTCCCATGCTCAACTTTACCATCAAACCATGCTTTCTTTCCTCGATAAACATGTGTCGGTGGGAGACCCTTCCTATGGCACATATATACGTGTTTTCATCAATGACTTAACCACATACTGTATGTGTGTTTCCCACACAGAGCACAAGCCATTTTCCCCTTCACTTTGCAGTCTGCTAGATTTCCATATGCCGGAAAATCATGAATGGTCCAGAGAAGCATCGCCCTTAACGTGAAAGTACTGTGAGTGAATGCGTCATACGTTAACTCTCTCTTCTCCCACAGTTGGTGAAGATCATCTATAAGAGGCTCTAAGTACACATTTATATTTTTTCCAGGTTGTGTTGGACCAGGAATAAGCAATGTCAGCATGATGTTCTCCTCCTTCATGCCTTAATTGACTAGCATAACAGGCCAAGCACTATAATTAACATTCTTCATGCTGAACGGATTAAACCCATCTGTGGAGAGTCCAAGCCTGATGTTTCTTTCTTCAGCGGCAAATGACGGGTATTTGTCATTCATTTGATCCCACGTCACAGAATCCACCGGATGACGACTTTTTCCATCAGTGCTCTTATTAGTAAAATGCCACCTTAAGTCCTTTGCCATGTCCTTTGACCTGAACATCCTCTTGAGACGTGGAATTATAGACAAGTACCTTAGTACTTTCTGTGGAACACCTTGCTTCACATCACCAGTGGGCGGGTTAATCTTCCATCGTGAAGCGTTGCATTTCGGACAATTGTTGAGCTTCTTAAACTGCTTTGTGAATAGACAACAATCATTTACACAAGTGTGTATCCTCTCATAACCCATATCAAAAGATCTCAGGAACTTCTTCACCTCATATAAGGATGTGTGCAAGACATTATCCTTGGGTAGCATTTGTGGCAAAGTCTCCAGTAGAAGATTGAAGCTACTATCAGACCAACCACTTTGAGTCTTCAGCCTAAAGAGTGAAACAATTGCCGAGAGCTTGCTGTGGTTTGCACAATTTGGATATAGGGGTGTTTCTGCATCAACTAACTTTGCAAGAAACTCATCTTCTTGCTTATCATCAGTCTCAACAATCTCATTTAGATCACCTTGCCTAACCAACTCTTCATCTTGAAACTCAGCAGCTTGGTACAACCCTAAAATCTCTTTGTTCCATTGACTTTTCCCTGATATCATGTCTCCCATGATGATACCAATCTTCTTGCATCTTGTAACTACAATCCATCCCCTTTATTACAAGATGTTCCACAACAACACCCGCTGAGTGACGATCTATATTGCGACAGTCAACACATGGGCAAATGATCATCTCATTTTCTCCTAAAGTTGTAGCCACAGACCTCACAAAATCCCAAGCACCTCTCTCTCATAACCAGGATTAGCTCTTCAGTAAAGTCAGATGAAAGCAAAAAAAAAAAAAAACAGTGAGAAAGATTAGGCTCTCTTAGAAAGCAAAAAACTATATTCTTGTTAAACTGTTAATTATATATATTGTTTTCACATACTTGTGAAGAAGAACCCATGACTTTTCGAGCATTGTGTGTTCTTACACACAACAAAAACAAAACAAACCCATTAGAGTGACTCAAACACCAAACACACACATTGACATTCACATCAACAATTTTAATAGTCAAGTATTAAATCAATCAAGACCTAAAAATTTAATAACAATGATACACACGAACCGCTATAAGCTTCTGAAGATTGGATTTGTGAGTACAGGTCGTCTTAACCCAAAAGAAAACCGGTGAAAGCTCCTGATGTTGAAACAAGATCCGACCTGGAAACCAATAGCATAAATGTATGGATTTATATTGTAACAAAAAAGAAGAAGATTTCAAACCAGTAAGAACTATAACTTGAAAATCAATAACTTGAATATTGAGATTGATTCTCTTGCTTATCTTCGTGTTAGCTCCTCAAAGATATCTCTTAGGCTCCGATTATTGCTACAAAGAGAGTCAATGGAAATTAATTAGAGATGACAATCGAATAAATCTAGGGTTCATTACTCCAGATATGGTAAATCGATTACCTTTTTCTGGGTTTCTTCTCCGATATTGTAGGTGGACCAGAGGAGATCTGATTTCCTTTCTGAACTCGAATTGAAGGTCTACAAACCAAAATCGAAGCGACAGAGGTTGGGAAATGACCGGAAATGGGACTCGTGGTGGCGAGTCCAGAGAAATGGGACTCTGGACTCGTTCAGATTTTCAGAGGAAATTGGTTTCGTCGTTTGGCTAAGTGTTTGAGAAGTGACTAATTAGTGTTTTGCCTCCTAACAGTAAATTAGTCTAAGTGTTTTGCCTACAAACCAAAAAATTAGTCTACGGGTTTTGCCTCCAAACAAAAAAATAGTCTAAGTGTTTTGCCTCCAAACCAAAAATAATGCTAAGTGTTTTGCCTCCAAATGACTTTACAGTTATAATGGTGATTTTTAGATTTCCTCTTAATGAAAATTCTTTCCTAGCCCGAATTTAATGCTACAATAGAGCTGTCTTCCGAGTTTGGCACTTTTAGTAGCAATTTGTGAATTAGTGCTACAATGAATTGCTACCAATACCCCCAATTTATTGTAGTGCACCGAGGCAATCTTCTTTCCTCTGTCATATTCCGGACTCTTCTTAGACGAACTCTCAGCCATGTTCTCGATCAATTCCAGCGCATCTGCAATACTACGAGTCATAAAAATTACCGTTACTAGCATAATTTAATTAACCTTTAAAATTGGTAAAGCCATGATGTGGGAAGTCTCGGCGGTAGGAACAGAACCTCTCCGACACCTCGCAAAAGGACTCTCCTGAGTACTGAGAATAGTTTGAGATCTTGGCCCGTAGAGATGCTGTCTTGGTTTTGGTGTAGTTTTTGTCGATGAAAGCATTGCGCACCGCACCCAATCCTACTAGGCTGCCTGCTGGAAGTGATTTAAGCCATGAAAGTGCTTTGTTGGCCAGCGAGAATTCGAAAAGCTTGCACTTGACGTAATCTGGAGGTACGCCATTTGCTCTAGTGATGTTGGCTATCTGATCGATGCGCTCAATATGCTCCATTAGATTTTCTGTGGAAAGGCCGTTGAACTACTTTTGCTCCACAAGTTGAATGAGTTAGCCATAGATATTGTAGTCCTGGCGTGCTATCGGTGGTGGAACAATCACCGATCATTTGCGGTAGTAAGTGTGCGGCCTGTCCGCTCTGCTAAGTGTGGGTTGAGCTTGCCGTTGGCGCTCCAACTCTTGGAGAGCCTCCATCTGTTGTCGCATCGCTGTCATTTGCTCCTGCAGAACTGCATTGTCAACTTGGTCACCCATTGTGACAGTAGTTGACCGGTTTCGCCTGTTGGTTCTTTCTCTTCTTTCTCTTCTTGCAAGCTCGTCGTTGGACAGTATTAATATATCAGATGCGATTGTCGACTTTTGGTCATATATCTGCAAAACAAAAGGAGAAAGAATTATTAACAATCTTAGTCTAAATTCAAAATTTTCAATTACAGGTAAAATAATGAGATTCGGCAACGGCGCCACTTAATAAGTTGTATTTTTCGCAAATTAATAAGACCTAGACAACTAACACCTATCGATATAGTAGTAAAGGATCGAATCCACAAGTCTCAGGTTTACACTGTAATCTACTAAATTATTTAATCTAGCTAAGATGATCAATGATTGGGTTTTGGGTTTGTTTTCTAGTTTTTCTATGGGTTTAATTCAATACTAATAAAATGCTAGACCTAGAGATAATCGATGGATTGTACTAAAATTAACTAGATGTTTATTCAGGTTCTAAATTTACCAAGCTTCAACTCAAATATAATTCTAAATTGGTCCACTTTTGTGGTATCAATTACTTCTCTTAGCAATTTAAATACCTAAAATTTCATTTGGATTTAAGAGAGCTAGAGAGCAGTACTAGAGCAGATTTGATAAGTTCACAACTTGCCTTAGCATCAACTTTCGTTGGCTAAGCACAATCTGCTCTCCTAAATAGGTTCCAAGAATCCTATGAAGAAAAACTAGGTGATCAAACTAGTTTTAGCATTAAGACATCATAAGGAGGCCACACATGATGGAATTAACAAATACCAAAGAAAAGATGAGAAACATAATCAAGAACAAGAATAACTGAATAATACTCTATTAAAAACGAAAATTGTAAAAGACAAGGTTCAAGAACACTTCTCAATAATGGTATATGACTTAAATAAAAGAGAATGAATGAGCCTTCATGAGTCCCCTAGCGACAACAACCAAAATCTTGAAAAATGAAGAACAAAAGAGTTTTGAAAAGCAAAGGAACCAAATCTATCAAAGGAGGCTGTTTTGGAGTCAGAGAGGCTATAAATGTAGGTATAGGGTCGTGCTAAATGAGAGAAAATCGTTTATATATCTTTTGAAAACGCGTTGATCCTGTTTCCATTTTTAGCAACCGGCTAGGTCGGAATGATCGTTCCATGAATGGAACGATCGTTCTGTGTTTTACGTCGGGAACAATCGTTCTGTCCTCAAATGTGTGGAACGATTGTTCCAATAGCGGAACGATCGTTCTGAGCTCGTTTTCTCCATTCCATGCTTCATTCTCCTTCATATCCTGCTCATTTGTCTCCTATTCATGTTCCGAAGCTTTTGTTCCATTATTCCATGACCTAAAACCTGAAAAAAAGCTCAAAAGACTCGAAAATACTAAGAAAACAAGAGTTAAAATGTGTCTAAAACACAATACATCAAGATGGCCATGAGTGAAACGTGAGACACTTGGTGAATGCTTGATGGTTCGGTTGATGACTTGAGATGATGATGATGAGAACAGATTGAGAAATGGTGGAAGAAGATCTCGATGATGAAGATGAGACGAACTTTCTAGAACAATGAATCGAGTGTTGCAGCAGGGTCGAATGAATTATTCAGGGAGGTGATGATGATGGAAGGTGAACGATTTGTTGTAGATGGAACGAACGATACTACCAAGAGAGATGAGAATCTCTTGATCTATCAAACTCGAATTCCTTGTGGATATGACACACCAACAAGAATTCAAGGAACAAGGATATGACACACCTTGTTGTGATCAAACAATTGAGAGAGAATATTTTTGATAAAAAGTTTGATAGATTGCATATGTGATTCAATCAGTTACATATAGAGGAAAGACTTCTAGAAACTCACACACTTGGAAACACACACACATACTTGAAACTCACAAAGTCAGTCAACAAGACAATTAAGTCTTATGACGAACGGAAATTCAAAAAGAAAAGAAAAGAAAAAAATGTTTCTGAAACTAGAAGAAGAGTTACGTGATGGCCACGTAATTTGTTTGATAGAACCCATGCATTATTAAACATGTTAGCTGGAAGGTTTATTGAGAGATTGTGTGACCACACATTGCCTCGTTAAAAATCTTGGCCGCAAAACCCATTAGGAAAAAGCCAAACCGCATAACCAACGTGGCTAGACTAGTTCTCGTGTTAGCCTTAATTAGCATTGTGCTAATGGTTATTTTCCATTCCATATCTTTAGACCATGTGACAGGGACTAAGGACAGCTCCAATGCATTTGGATCCTCATGTTTTCCTTTGGTTCTCCATTCAGCAACTAGCTCTTTTTTAATTCCTAGAACGGATTCAAACTGCTGTCTAACCATGTTTATATCACAAATAAAATTTTATAAACGAATAAAGTTGAATCTCGATACAAATACCAAATACATAATCGTGCAATATAATATTTTGGATATTGCATCTAGGTAATTGAACATTTGGATAATATACGGATACACAAATGATGTGGTGGGTTTGTAACACTAATTGGGCACGCTTCGTGCTTGGTCTGTCCAGAAGCAAAACAGAAGAAAAAATGAGGACCTTTGATAGATGTGACGCAGCAACTAAGATCATCATAATACTAGAAAAGTCTTTATGGTTTTACCAGAGATAGCTAATAAAGGTTCTTATAGTTTTATGACCAGAGTGTCTAATACAGCTAAAATACGCCCTAAAGTTTCAGGACCCATACTCACAAATATGATAATGTTTGTTTCTAAAAAGTCAGAATGAGACAGATGCGACGAATGGCATACAAAGATCAGTGGAAACGAAACGAAGGTTCCCGCTACGTAGCAGGGTGGGACCTACACCGAAGCAATTTGACTAGAGATGGGTGGGGTTTTGTGGGAAAGACCCTCCGCTGCCTTCCCCATGATCCCCCATTTGTTGCACGTCTTCTGGAGATAGTATCTTTATGTACCAAACGTTATTCACAAATGACCTGCACACATTTTCCACTTTTCAAAATCTATCTCATACCAAATCAATGTATAGGAACAGAAGAAGAGTAGTAGTTTACTTACTCCCATGGGTCGTCGCCAAGGAGAAGAATATCATTTTCCTTGTCAACGAATACAAGCTGCCAGCCTGATCTAAGGGGGTCTTCCAACATCCCTTCGATAGCAAACATCTTCCCTAACTCTTCTCGCAGCTCATGGTAGCTGCTGAATCGGGAGATGTCTAGTGAACGCCCAACCGAACCAGATTTATAAACCTGCATTTTTTGGATTTGTAAACAAATCAGTATTTTCTTCTAGAGACAAGAAGAGCCACAAGAAGTTGGTGAGCCCTGTACCTTAACAAAGTTCTTGGTTTGGGTGGACGGGTTAATCTGTCCAGCTCCATGCAATAACTCATGAGTTGTGTCTTGCATGCAGCCATATAACGAATTCTGAAATCCTGAATCAGTTAGTGACATGGGGGAAGCTTCAGCATCTCCCGATGAAGAAGCAAATCGTGGAACCGTACTGGGGAAAAAAAGTCCAGAGTCAGGATCAACACCAAAAACAGAGGGATTCTGGGGATTTAAGTTTGGATTTCCGGGTTCTAGAGCAAGACTTTTGCCAGCATAGGCTTGTGGAAGTGACAATGGTTCAGAAAAGGAGTTGGGTGCTTTCGGAGACCAACCCTCTGTTGTTAACTGCTCAGGTAGTACAGCCTGACCGGTTATAGAGAAATTCAAAAGATTGCTGCTATCTCCAGAACCTGGAGACACAGAGCTTTGTTGCATCGGACTAGCTGTTGTTGCAAATTTGTTGCCTGAGTCAATAAAATCTGCTTTCATGAATGAGGGGGAAGGCATGTCCGACTGCTGCCACTGTGGAAGATGGCCATTTTGCATTTTAAAAGCATTAAGATATGCATTTTGGTCCCCTTGCTGTAGCTGCTGCTGCCCAGCTGGTTGGTTACTAACTTCTTGTCGCATATTCTGCTGAGGCAGATTCTCACTCATAATCTGAGTCTGAGCATTCAGGAAATTGCGTGATGCTTGTTGCTGCTGCTGAAGTATCAAATCAGAATTGTGGGAAGCTGATTGCTGAAGATATTGATGGTGAGGCTCTTGCAACTGGACAAACTGCTGTCTTAAAGGATCTCCACCGCCGATATTCTGCAATCCTGCAGCTATCATTGCTTGATATTGCTGATTATTATCAGTCCCCAGTTGAGTGAGATCCAGCCTTCGTTGCATCCATGGAAATAAACCAACAGATGGATAATTTAGAGGAAGCAAACCTTGCTGCTCTCCACCTCCCCTTAGCCATGTTAGACCACTTCCTAATTCGCTCCTTCCATCTGTAACATCATAGTGATGAGGTAAATAGCTATGAAAAGTAACCATTTTTCTTTTTACATAATTTAAGCATGTTCAGAGCTTGTGATCAAACCAACATTACTCTTAACCAAAACACTTTTATGAAACGAAAAGACTAAATATCTGAGTGACAGAAAGAGTTTTTTTTTCCAATGATCACGAACTAGCACAACTATGTATTAACAGTTAGGAGAGGAGCAGCCAAAAGGTGGATACCAGGCAATGATGATGTGCCTGCATGCCAAGGACGTTTTAGCCTGAGAGGAAACAAAGATGGGTACATGGGAAAGGTAGTAAGAGGCTCAATCTCCCACAGAGAGACTCTTGGCTGTCTCTCTCCTGCAGTCGATTCATCCCAACCAACCTACACCAGTAACACCAAGATCTTCAGTGTTGATGGAGTTCTAGAAAAATACATACCTACGACAATGAACTATATCCTCACAACCCTGCGGCACTTCATGGAGTCATGAGCTTTAAGAATATTACCTTCACAGATCGCCAATGAGAATTTGGCCAACGAACAGAGTCCAGGTCACTGATACCAGTTATAGTACCCATGTACCTGGAAAGTGTCCAGTGCCTCTATCAGAAAACATGTTAAAATAATATGTATCATAAATATATGATTTTCTCAGTTTCAACGTTTTTCATTTTAAAATATGTTGCACCATCACCTGCGGACACTCGACTCTTCTGTCTCGAAAAGCATGCGAAAGCGCATCCCAACTGAAATACGCGTGTGAAAGACGGCTTTAATGTACTTTGAAAGTTGAATCACAAACTCGGATGGGCTCGCCCTGAACAAGAAGCGAATTTTAGTAGAATATACTATTAGATAATCTGTAAGAGGAAGAAGATGAGGTTCTTGCAACCTTGGATGAAAGAAAACAGTAAAGCAGCTATTAGTTGCAGAAGCATGTGCAGCAGCAGCAAGGAGTCCAATATGCATGCTGTCACTAGATAATACAGATGATGGTACAATAGTCTGTGGCCGAGTGGCCCGACGAATTCCCAAAAAGAGTTGATTCTTTTCATTCCTGACAAAAAGTAATAGGGTTAGAGATATTATCTGAATCCACAAAATGAACGTAAACTGAAAGAAATAAACCTAATGAAAATGACAGAATCCCCAGCTACTAGTCGCTTGGCACTGACAAAGACACTCCACCCAGTAGTTAGGAGATGCCGCTTGGGCTGTCCTGCATAATGGTACAAGAACCATGTAAGTAATTGCTATTGCAAGCAAAAAACAGACACTATTTAAATAAACTTACTTATTAGGAACAAGTAAAACTCCAAAGTATGATAACAACAACACGAACACAGAGCATATATGGTGTCATCAACTTTACCAGACACAAGAGAACGATAATCTTAGTTAATTCTGCTAACGCATGCATAACAGCCAATAGAAATTATGATGCCCGGGATTACAGGCAAATAAGAAGGTCATTTAAGGATTAAACCAACCCATATATATACCATACTCAAGGGATCATCTCATATCGAGGAAAGGTGAGACCTACCCCGAAAGATATGCCTAAATTTCCATTCAACATCATGGAGATCCCTTGCGAGCAATTCTTGCGCTGGTGGCTGCAGTGAGTAATCCTGCAAAATGGAAGGAGGCAAGATATAAAAGGGAATACATATGTTTACAATGATAGTTTTCAGCAAGTAAGCTAAAGAAAAATTGGCATACCAATGGAGGAAAAACCTTCTCAGCAGCACGTCTAGGAACAGAAAACCCTCCATGGGTACTAGTATCACTAGCAGTGAGAGTCTTACAGAAATAATTGCTAGGTTGCTTGCTTGGGATCCCCAACTCAATTGGTACAAAAGTTTCCTTCTGCTCATCCTATAACAACACCCAATTTTAATTTTTAGTTAACTTAATAACAGATTCAAGGAAATGAAAACTGATAGTATATGTATGCACCGGTGTTAAAGGTTGAAGAGTCATTTGAGCATAGACTTCGTCAGTCTCCACATCTGCCTAAAAAGTAGAAACGAAACCCATACTTACACAGATGATGATCCCAAAATCAGTATAAAAGTAAATGAAGTGGAAAGGGACAGGGAACTAACTACGCACATGCATTGTAACATTATGGAGCTGGCATATCAATTGTGGTGGTAGGCTTGGGTAATTGGGTATGTGACCATCAACTTCCTTATTAGTTGTAGCAGCTACCTACAAGTACACTTCAATTTAAATGGAAATGCCCATATATAGACAAGTAAAAGCTAAAGCTCCATACCTTCAAACTTCTTACAAAAAAAAAAAAAAAAAAAAAAANAAAAAAAAAAAAAAAAAAAAGAACCTGTTCACTGTGACCCTGGGGAAAGTAGACAACGCGAGTACCAGCGGATGGAAGAGAGACCAATGGTCCAGCACAAGCATGCCATAGCTCAGAATTAAGACATTTCTCTCCTGTAAGAGACATACAGAAACCTGAGAAACATGTCGAGAAACAAAAATGATAAAAGCAGAGATCTAAAGAGAGAACCTTCATGACCCTGGTGACCCAATCCAGATGTTGACAGCTTCATAGTAGAACCCAGATTCTCTAATTTACTAGACAAGAAGACCAAAAAAAGTATTAAACTAAAAACCCTAAATTTCCGTACAGATCACTTCCAGCTACTGTAGCAGCTATAACTCTTGAGCTCAAGAAGCACAAACTCGTCTTTCTCCATCTCCAAGTTTCACGCCATAGACTCAGAGAAAGCTTCTGCCGTGAACATAGGAAGCCCCATTTCTCAGAACCAGAACCTGTTCCTTGTCATCTTCAAAGCAGCTCCAATGAAATGATCTCTGTTTCACTTGTTAATCGCTAGCTCGAAGCAGTTCCATTGATAAGGCTTTGAAAGAGAGAGAGAGAGAGAAAAGAAGAGTGCGTGTGGGGAGTGAGTGGTTTTCCTGTTCTTATACATGACCCGACCCGACCCGACCCGACCCGGTTTGAGCACAGTGTAGAAGAAAGAGGAAGAAGGGTCCTACTAACGAGAATTATGAGAGGTGGTGTCAGTACCAGAGTGACCTCTTTTTCACCGTTGGATTTTTCTACCAAGATCTTCACCCTACAATAATACTTCTTTTTTTCCCTTTTTTTCTTGGTCTTGGATTCGCTGAAAAGGACAATGAATTATAGTTTTTTCGTAGAGAGAGATAGACTTGTCATAAATGTTAGCGTTGTCATTGATCAAAGATACCCAAATATTCCCATAATTTGTTTATTTACAACCTTATGTTTTACTCACCACACCGATCATAAATACGGATTATTACAAAATCTTAATATTTTGTTGCAACTTTAATAGATCATCTATTATTACGTTTTCCGCCCAACTTTGAAACAATCATTAGCAAGTAGCCAAATAGACGCCTCAAATCTCATGGATACCACCTTTTTATAAACAAAAAATACTTGGATTTTGAGATTGAGAGTCTAAATTTGGACTGGGCATTTAGGTTTTCACTACAGATTTGGTTCGATAAATAAGATATCTGGTAAACTTTGTTCATATTAGAGGGAGAAATAGGTGGAAACCGCCTGCACCAACTTGGGTAAATGTAATATAGCAGTAGCTTGGACAACTAGAGATAAAGTTTGTGGAGGAGGATGGATTTTACGGGGTGATTTAGGCAATGTTTTACTTCTTACAGAAGGGATTTTGGTATTATGCATTGTAGACTGGAAGCTATTTA
Source organism: Aurinia saxatilis (assembly GCA_900406295.1). Taxonomy (NCBI): domain Eukaryota; kingdom Viridiplantae; phylum Streptophyta; class Magnoliopsida; order Brassicales; family Brassicaceae; genus Aurinia; species Aurinia saxatilis. The sequence goes on along the minus strand of OVAP01001268.1, from coordinate 6,725 downwards.
TCACTGTTTGGTATGGGAGATAGCATCTTGGCACAAAGTGCTTTTTGCTTCCAATGCTCATGATCTCATATCTGAAGTACAAAAGCAGAATGAGTGGCCTCTGCTATTACCACTGATATTAGCAATCCTCATGCATTTTTTGGACTGCGATGTACTAAAGGAATCAAAAAGCACAAACAAAAGTGCTTCCAAAATAGCACTTAGTGTCACAAGGGACTCACGTATACAACCTTATATTACTGTTGGAGGACCTTTTTGGTTACAAAGTGTTTTACAAAAAGAGGAGAATGAAGCTTTTGTTTGTTCTTTTTTATTTCTTCCTTTAGGTTTGAATTGGTTTATTAGCCTTGACATTTACTTTGTATTACTCTTTTACTTTCTAATGCATTATTCAGTGACAAAAAAAAAAAACATAAGTTATCTGGTAATCCTAAGTATGAAAAAGTTGTAATCGAATTAAAACAAAAAAAGTCAGTTCGGATTCGGTTTGGGTACTATTAGGAATCATGGGTTTCTATCTCAAAACAAATTTGCAATGAGTGGATTTGACAAATTGATGAGAGTAAATCACACAAAGATATATATATGAAGAAATATTATTAGACTCTCATAAGATTAATGGTACAAGATACATAAGTTTATATAGAGAATGGACTAGATATGATTTCCTAAACTATGATAAATATAAATGTAAATAATATAATTACACAAAGATAAATTTCCTAAACTTAGATATTAACATATTTCTGGAACTTTATTGATTCTCGAATAATCATATCTTCATGATTTCCATATTCGATATGGTCGATCTCTCGATCTCCCAATAGGATTGACCCATGAACCATAAATATTTGTGTGTAATTGACCAAACTAACAATGTGGGACAATTACACTATCTCGGTACAAATATAAATCTCAATACAGTTCGAGTTTGTTTTTCATGTTCAGTTGGGGAACAAAAATTGAGTGAGATTTTATGATAATTCAATTATGTTTTATAGAAATTTGGGTAACTCTTGTAATTTTTATTTCTATATGAAATTTGGTTTTATTTTACTAGAAATCCAATTTTGCATTAAGTTAATATATGAAGCCTAATGTAATTTTATTTATTTATGGGTGTTTCGGGTAATACCCCTTTTAGGTTGGTTTGATTCGGGTTCGGTTCATGCATTCAAAGTTTTAATAATAGTAAACGTTGGGAAACGTTCGAGTAATTTTTTTTTTAGGCTCAGATCGATTTGGTTAAGATTATTTTGTATTGAATCTGGTTTGGTACTTTAGATTCGAGTATCTTACCCATGCGTAGTCCTTTTTTCCGACATCATTCATATAGTAGTTTCAAACCGGATAGGAAAGCTAACATCATGCGAGAAAAGCCTGACACTGCGTGCTACGGCATACGCTTTGGACTTACCCATGCGTTGTCTAAATGGTTAATATGGATAGAAAAACATATACTCATATTAGCCGGATCAATCAAGGGCTTTATCCACATATACCCACCACCCACCCAGCCCCGGCCCCACCTCCCATTTTAATCACATATACTCACCCCTTTTGTTAGAAGTCTACACAACCCTTCTTTCTAAAATACCACTATTTAAATATTAACTATTTATAGGATTTTAAGGTTTATGATATCGGGTTTGGGGTTTAAAAACTCTAAACCATAAAATCATAAATCCCAAAAAGTCTTTCCACCCCTAATAAACCTTAACCCCTAAAATCTTAACCATAAATCCTAACAATTAAACCATAATAGTTATTAAAATTAAACCCTAATTTTATAAAGGTTTAACCGTAAATCCCAAACCCTGAGTAAATCATAAATTCTATAATTTTACTAAACCTTAAATCATAAAATCTTTAATCCTAACAAATTTATCATTTGTGATGAAAAATAGCTTTGGTAAATGAAGAGTATAATGACATTAAAATAAAAAGAACGGGTATGGAGTGATTAAAAAAAAGGTTGATGGGTATATATGGTTAATGGGTATGGAAAAGTGAGTATAGATGTCATTTTCTCATCAATCAAATAAACTAAGAGCAGATTAGCACAATCAGAAGGAAGGATTTGAGGATGGAGGGGGCATTAAGAGAGTGGTTTGCAACTCAAGTGTAGTGTTTCCGATGAAAATCTTGATCACTTTTCTTTCTTTGTGCTTTGTAAAGGGGTTGGTTGTATATAAACACTTCGGTGTAAACAGTGCTCTCTGAATAAATTTAACATTTTTTTTTTAAACGAAGAGCAGATTAGATGGATTATACGTCAAATATATATACTTTGAATGGTGATATAACATATGGAGAATTATTAAAATATCAATTTTTGTGTACTTTTTTCAGAAATACCACTTCTTTTTAAAATATATCAATTTTAAAGTAAATTACCATTTTAATATTCTAAAATGTCTTATAATGTTTTTAGGGTATAAGGAACCCTAAAAAAAATTTTACCCTGAAATCCCTAAAATTTAAACCCTAAAACCTTAAATCTTAATCCCAAATTGTTATGGGAAATTGTAAGGAATAACACTTTTGAAACACTCCTTTTCAAAACTACCGCTTTTGGTATATTTGTAAAACTACCATCATTTACTAAAGCTATTTTTCATTACAAATTACAAATTTTCTAGGGTTTGAGGCTTTAGGACTAAGGATTTAGTAAAATTATAGAGTTTAGGATTTACTTAGGGCTTATAGGGTTTATGATTTAGGGTTAAATCCTTATAAAATTAGGGTTTAATTTTTACTAACTATTAGGGTCTATGTTGGAATTTACGGTTTATATATTAAGGGATTAGAGTTATTAGGGGTGTGAAGACTTTTTGAGATTTAGAATTTTTGGGTTTAGGGTTCTTAAACCCTAGATCCTAAACCCGAAGACCTTATAAATAGTTAATACTTAAATAGTGGTATTTTTTGTAAATTTACCCATTCCCATGGTATTTTTGAAAATTGGTACACCAAAAGTGGTAGTTTTAAAATTCTCCCAATAGTTATTAAACATTAAACTCTAACCTTATAAGGTTTTAAACCTTAATCCTAAACTCTAGAAGCCTAAACAAACTTTAAATACTAAAAATGGTATTTTTGAAAAATGACCCCAAAAGTGGTATTTTTGGCAATTTTGCCTATAACGTAATAGCAGATCAAAATTTTAAATAGTACAAAATGTAAAAACTGATTTAAAACACAAATTAGAAATGAAATATTCTGAAAAAATATATTATATATTATCATAACCATATATTTTCAAATTTTAAATTGCTATTTACTATTATATATAAGCATATATTATATATTATCATGCAAGAGTGTTTGGACCGGAGGTAACAATTTTACAAGCCCAAGTATGGAAGACTCAATGCCCGCCAAAAATAAAACATTTTATGTGGCAAGCCTTATCTGGATGTCTTTCGGTCAAAATAAATCTTAAAGGGAGGGGAATTCGCTGTGACACAATTTGTGGAAGATGTGGGGCACCGGAGGAAACTGTTCAACATGTATTATTTGAATGTCCCCCTGCTTTACAAACATGGGCTTTATCGGTAATTCCCTCAAATCCGGCGACCTTTCCGATGTCATCGGTCTTTGCTAATATGGATTCTTTATTCTGGAGGATTCCGGATACCGAACATACCAACGTTTTCCCTTGGATTCTATGGTTTATCTGGAAGGCAAGAAATGATAAAATCTTCAGTAATAAGGATTGGTCACCCCAAGATATTATGAAACTTGCGGAGGGTGAAGCATTGGTTTGGGTACAAGCACAAACTTCTGAGAAATTTTCAAACTCCCTCAGTCGAACGGTCTCTGTGGATGTAGCGACGATCCGAGGTACACAGTGTTTTGTTGATGGCTCGTGGAAAGAAACAGACGCTGTCTCGGGTATTGGTTGGGTCTGTCTTCACGACCAGACAATGACCTTATTGGGGTGTCGGAACCTATGTAAGAGCATTTCTCCACTCTCCTGCGAATTTGAGGCTCTTATCTGGGCTATGGAGTGCATGCTCTCAAACCAGAAGTTTGAAGTTACTTTTCTCACGGATTCCATGGAACTGGTGAAGATGACATCATCTCCTTCCACTTGGCCGACTTTCAGTACGTATCTCAAAGCTTTTGCAAGTCTACAGACGAGATTCTCAATCTTCCAGCTTATTCCGATCCCACGTGGTATGAACATTAAGGCCGACAAATTGGGTCGGAGTGCCAGGTGTTATAGTGCAGACTTGATACATGTAAACGATCGTCCCCCGGTTTGGCTTTCTGAACCGATATGAGGACTACTAAAGAGGTTGCTAAAAAAAAAAATACAAAATAATAATTTGAAATGTAAATAAGTACCACATAATAATTATCTTTAAAAATATTTGTAGAATTTAGCCCCTATATAACCTAAAATAAAAATGACTACTCTCATTTAATTACCCGAAAACATATTTAGTTATCGTGAGATATAAATATATACATATTAATTGAGAATAAGTTTAAGCACCAATGGATGCTCAAAATTTATAAACCTATGGAGATTGTTTGAAGCGGTTGAATCTGTAATAGGTAAGATTGAGTTGAGATGGTTGAATCAAGGTTGTGTAAACCAAGATGGATAAAGTGAAATATAATATCGGATATCAGAGGGCAATAAAAGTGTTTATTAACACGGCAAAAAGAAGTAATTAAAGTCCTTTATTCTTTATGTTTATATTTGTTATTAAATGCTATAAATGTTTTACCATCACTTACATAATTCTAAAAACATCGATGCAAATTAATTCATTGGTTATACCAAATGATGGTAATAATTTCATCAATTATTTTAAGAAAAATTACCTAGAATAACACATAATTATATCAAAACTACTAGAATAACACATTTAAGGTGGAATATACTAGAATAACACAAATGTTTTGCCAAAAGACATAATACCTCTTTTTGAATCGAATAATTATAAATGTGCCATTTTGACTAATTTTTGTCATCTAAACAATATATATAATTTAAATTTTAATTAGTGTTAAATTATTTATATTATTAAAACATCAAAATTATTAACTCCAAAAATATATCTTAAATTTACCTTTTAAAATCAAATAATTACAAATGTGTCATTTTTATTATTTTTTGCCATCTAAAAGAATATACCTAATTTAAAATTTAATTATTGTTAGATTATTTAAATTATTAAAATATCAAAATTATTAACTCCAAAACCTTTCCTCGTCTTTGTCATCGTCGAAAATATCTTCTCTTTCACATTCTATCGATCTTTCACTACAAAAAAACATTCACTCCTTTGACTAACCTCTTTCTCGTTAAATTCCACACAAAGACGAATCATATCTGATTTCCATTAGAGGATGAACTCATGAAATGGTCTAGAATTCCCAACAAAGACTGGAGGTGTATCTTTTGGTAGCTTCGCCATCCTCTACTTAGGGAACATGTAACTCAACAAAACTTCATACCGTTTCTTCTCCATCTTGTAATCTTTGTGGACGATCAAACCTAGTTGTATCATTCACCACGAGAATCTTACAATCTTTTTTTGGATCAGCCACAAATAACCATCTGTTCTTCTCACTTGGTCCATGGAAGAAAAATATTGGGTTTGATCTCCGCAATAGAAAGAGGAGACTTGATGGAAAAGAGTATATTCGGTTTAGACTATGAAGAAGTGGAGAAGACTATGAACAAATCAGAGAAGAAGCCATGGATAGAGAAAAGAAGAAGTTAAAAATATATTTCTGCGTGTAGAGGCTGAAGAATAAACAAAATAATAAGAGATACCGCTAAAGGAGGAAAATCTTAAGTTTAAAAAAGTGGAAAATTTTACAGTACAAATCTGTCATTGCATAAAAATCTGCTACAAGTTTTAACCGCCAAAACTCATAATCATCTAATTTTGTGGGGTTGAGCGGTCGATGATTTAATAAGTCTGCCACAACGTCAAACAAATCTGTCGCCGAAAAATCTGCCACGAAAAATCTGTTGCTAAAGAAAGTGTTATTCTAGTAGAAATAAGTCTGTTGTCACTTAAGAAGAAAAATCTGCTATCAAACGATGTCCAATGTTTTATAAAAAAAAAAATATGTGGCAACGTAAAAAAATTCTACCATCACGTAAGTGCTATTTCAGTAATTAAATTTTCGGCGAAAAATAGTCTGTTTTATAAAAGTCTGCCGTCAAAGAGACATAAGAAAACAAATATGTCGTCACTAGAGCAAAAAAATCTATCACACGTAAATTAAATCTGTCATACATAAATAAACTTGCTACGTGATAAACAAATCTCTCTCCGCATAACCAAAAATCGAAAATTAAAGCTACCGTAAAAACAAAAATCTGTCATGATAATTTAATTCTACCACCGCATGTGGCAGAGTTTTTGTTATAAATCTGTCAGACTCATGACTTTTCATGACTAGAATGACATATCAAAACAAATCTGCCGTTGTCTTAATAAATCTGTCATGACTTAAAAAGTCTGCCGTCACATTATCATTAATGGCATTTTCGTAAATATTGTTATTTTCGTAAAATTCAGTAATGACATTTTCCGTAATTAATTTTTCCCATTAAAAGATATAAGGGCAAGGTGGTCATTTATAAAATATCACATGACCCAAACTTTCACTTGACAAAATAGTAGTTTTCACTAAATTATGGGGTTGACTGTCTATTTAGCCCCCTAATATATCGAATAAAGCTGAGACAC
>OVAP01001267.1:0-25110 GCA_900406295.1 Aurinia saxatilis | reverse complement strand
TATGATAACGAAAAAAGTTTGTGTATTTAAATGGCAAATTTTGTTCAGTTGATGTATTTTTTGGGTTTTTCCCTTTATAAAAAGACGGTGTTACATAGTTTATCTTCTGTCATAATTGGGAGGTTTTACGTCACTTCGGACGCAAAACTATTTCCAAGCGAATGTGGGACATCATAAATTTAAATTAATTAACGCTTCACAATGATTTTGCCCCACATATTTTATTGAACACATCGCACATATATATAATGTACTATATAGATTTATATATCATTGTCACACGAGCGGGAATACTAAATAACGTTGTCCATCTCAATCGGTGAGGTGATACTTGGATAATTATCAAAGTCAAAAGAGTTTAAAGATCCAACACGTATGCTCTCTGGTAGCACATGGAAAATGTGGTTAGTTTCTACCACATACCGGAATTTAATGTGTCTTTTAATTAACAATATTATTATTTTGGGGTGTATTTTTCATTTTTTATATGAATAGGAGTGAAGAAATTATGATATAAGATATGTTAAATTATTTAAAAAAGATATTAGAAAAAATTTCCTCTTTTTGGCTTAAGCCTCTCCAGCTGAATTAGAGGTCTAATTCCTCTCAACTTTCTTTTTTTCACTCATTTGAGTTGAGCTTTTGTCGGCTATTAGCTACGATATTATCGTGATTCCTTGCGATTTTATTGCCCTTTCCCACTCTTTGTGTTTTTTTGTCTGATACGAGTACATTACGGCCCTCGTTTTTGGAAAGTTTCACTTATATATTTTTTTTCTTAATAATTATGTTCAAAGATCACGCACCACAATCATGAAATTCTACTTCCTATTTTCTGAAATTTACTAATAATCTTATTCCCGGTTATACGATGGTACCTCCTCTTCGTCGTCCACCACCTTCCTCGATGACTGACAAACTTCAACTGGCGATTAACTCACTATCCTTGGAAGACGATGATCCGATTACTCTGTCAGACGATCCCAAGTTTCAGGTCTTTGAAGTGAATGCTATCAGTCTCCTGGGGCGCCTCTCGAACCCGGACAATCAACCGATGTCAAGAATGATTGAGTCTATGCCCCGTGTTTGGCGACTGTTAGGCCGTATCCGCATAATCGCTCTTTCACGAGTCAAATTCCAATTTGTGTTCCAAAGGGAAGAAGATCTTCTCACCGTGCTTAATGACAGACCTTGGTCCTTCAATCAATGGTTATTGCTATTAGAGTGTTGGGTCCCGAATCCACCTCCAGACTTCCTCACGAAGGGCCAACGTTGGATCAGGATTAACAATGTCCCTCATGATTACTTCTCAGTGCATACACGAATGTGCAAAAAAGGTGGGAGAAGTGAAAGAGATTGCCTACATCACTAAGGACTCACACAAGACTAAGTATATCAGAGCGCGGGTTCTGTTCCACATCGACTCCCCTGCCTTCTCGTTCAAAGCTCTACGACTGCCTTCGATCCCACCGGTGACCATAGGCTATGTCTATGCAAAGGTCCACAGATCCTGTTTTTTTCTGTCATCGCATAACTCATGAAAAGTCCTCTTGTTCGGTTATGCGGGCTCGCGTACACCCGAATCTTAATCGTCAGACACCAGATCTTCCCCTGGTTCCCGTAGCAGAAGCTAGTTCTTCACAAGCCACATCCATTCCTGCTATATCAACACCCCCGGGTTTAGCCCCATGTTTCCTGAACTTTCCCCCGAGGAACAGAAGTATAATATGATATATATCTCCCACGCTAATGAAACATAGCGTAATGCTCGTATTGAACGGGTTCGCCAAGGTATCATTGAAGACAGAGAGGCACAACGCATTGTCACGCCCTTAATATCCCATGATGTTAATAAAGATAAAGGACATGTCTTTGGCTTCATTGACCTTTTGAGACAAGTCTCCAAAGGTAAAGCCAAATGTGATCCAGCTCTGTCATGTACGTCGGCTCCGGTGGCTATCACAGAGCATGTGTTGTCTGCCCAATGTTCTAGTTCTTCTTTGAAGGCCCCAGTTTCGACGGTTTATAGGACTGGCCTTGTTTCAAAGGTTGGCTCTACCGGAAATGCGGGTAAGCCTCGGAAAAGTCGTAAGCGTTCACCTGCTTGGAAACGTGAACAAAGGCCTGCCTCCATCCCAACAGTTCACTATCCAGACCTTCAAGATGTAGCCTCGGCCCTATCTCTGTCAGCTCCCAAAAGTAAAGCAGAGAATACCATGGTTCAACCGATTTGCAAATCTCCAAAAATAAACGACAAGACGGTGGCTTCCGTATTGAATCCACTGCCCGATCAATGAGTCTTATCAGTTAGAACTGCCAAGGAGTTGGAAGCACCGAAGCAGTTCAACGTCTCCAGAAGATACGTCGAAATATCTTCCCGGATTTTTTTTTCTGTCAGAAACAGAACAACAACAAGCTTACATGATTGGGTTACAAAAAAGTTTGGGTTACGACAAGTTAATTACCGTTGATCATCTTGGTCTTAGTGGGGCTCTGGCGGTCTTTTGATAATCGTATCATTGACTTCAAAGTGAATTTTGGTTCTATATCCTTCTTTTTAACATGTGTCTATGGAGACCATGTTAGAGAAAGAAGAGGGGTAGTGTGGAAACGTTTGGAGAATCTCAGTTTAAATCTGTGGCTCTTAGCAGGCAACTTTAACGAACTCATGAATAATAGTGAGAAATTAGGAGGACCCGTTCGTGATGCATCAACGTTTTGGGGTTTTCAAAACATGGCAGATACGTGCCATATAAAAGAATTACCAAGCTCATGAACATGGTCTCGTGGAAAGGATGGCGAGATAAAGTCTGGATACAGTGCAGGTTGGACCGGAGCTTTGGAAACAATGAATGGTTCACGCTGTTTCCCTGCTCGACAAATAAATATATGGAATTCTGGGGCTCTGACCATAAGCCCATCTTAATCCATTTTGCACAATGTGCGGAACAAGAAAGCAGAGGACGGTTCGACTTCGATACTCGTCTTATATCCTCCCATGATATTGACGCCATTGTTCAGAAAAGATGGCTAGGAGACACATGGGATACTTCGATCCCTATTGAGGAAAGAATCAATAAGTGCAGAGATGTACTTGCATGTTATAAGAAAGCATCCAACTCTAACTCCAAGCAGGTTATTCAGAGACTAAAACGAAATTTTGGAAACAGAAGTTACTAAACAATTCCCTTCTCCAGAACAGATGAGACAGATTCAGCTGGAATTATCAGAAGCTTACTGTTTAGAAAAGCAAATCTGAAAACAGAGAAGTCGTGAGCAATGGTTAAAAGAAGGAGATATGAATACACACTATTTTCATAATAGTGTCAAGGGTAGAAAGACCAGAAACAAGATTCTGGTTTTGAAAGACGATCTTGATCGACAATATTTCTCTAAAGGTTCTAAAGGTACTATAGTTGTGGAGTACTTTCGGAAGATCTTTACGAGTAATCATCCCACTGATATGGAGGAACTGTTCCAAGGGTTTTCTCCACGAGTTACACCTGCGATGAACGATATTCTGATCGCGCCTATTTCTGATGAAGAAATCGACTTGTTGTGTTCGCTATAAAGAGATCAAGTTCCCCTGGCTCGGATGGTTTCACCAGTATTTTTTACTAAAAATTCTGGCTGATTGTTGGACCTACTATTACTCAAGAAATCCAACTTTTCTTTCATACCTCATATATGCCAGTGTCCTGAAATCATACTCAGTTGTGCTTACTGTCAAAGGTAGCGTCTCCATCACGCATAACTGAATTAAGGCCAATTAGCATATATTCGGTACATTATAAAATCATATCCAAGGTCTTGTGTCAACGCCTGAAGACAATCCTCCCTTCTATAGTCTCGGAAACTTAAGGGGCCTTTAACTCCAGTCGCCTTATCTCCGACAACATTCTCATTGCCCACGAAATGATACAGGCCTTTGTACCAAAGATAAAATAGCTAAAGAATTCATGGCAGTGAAGACGGATATATCTAAGGCATACAATAAAGTCGAATGGCATTTTTTGGAAATTCGGATGTCAAAGATGGGTTTCCTGGGACAATGGATTCAATGGAATGGCATTTTTTGGAAATTCGGATGTCAAAGATGGGTTTCCTGGGACAATGGATTCAATGGATCATGGCTTGTGTATCTACCGTTTCATACACAATACTGCTCAACGGTTCTTCTCATGGTCTTTTCACACTAGAGCGAGGTCTTCGCCAAGGCGATCCATTGTCGCCTTTCCTCTTCATCTTATGTGCCGAGGCACTTGTACACAAATTACACTATGCCGAATCTAGCCAGCAAATCACGGGCATTAAACTTGGTACTTCTGGTCCCTCCATACATCATCTTTTCTTTGCCGACGACAGTCTTCTGTTATGTTGTGCATCTCTTGCTGAAAGCGCCGCGCTTAACAGATGTCTTTATGTTTATTGACAAGCCTCGGGTCAGGTTATTAATTTTACAAAATCTTCTATTAATTTTGGGAAGATGGTGAACGACCGAAGTAAAAGATGGATTAAGCGGATGTTGGAAATTTACAAGGAAGGAGGAGAAGGCAACTATTTGAGACTTCCAGAGTGCTTTAGCGGCTCCAAAATCAAGTTACTACGGTTTATACAAAGCAAGCTCCAAAATAGTTTTCATGGTTGGTATGCAAAATCCTTGTCTCAAGGTGGCGAGGAAATACTTCTTAAATCTATCGCACTAGCTCTTCCGGTATATGCTATGTCATGTTTTAAACTCTCAAAGGACCTATGCAAAAAGCTAACTAGTTTTATGGGGAAATTCTGGTGGAGTAGCGGACAAAGGAAAAAGAAATTACCTTGGGTTTCGTGGAGTTATATGTGTCGAAATAAATCTGATGGAGGCCTAAGCTTCCACGATATACAACGGTTTAACCAAGCTTTGCTTGGTAAACAAGCGTGGCGCGTATGGAATGAACCTGATTCATTGCTTAGTCGTGTTCTACAGGGATGTTATTTCCCTAATGGTGATTTTTTGTGTGCAAAAGAAGGAGGCCGACCATCATATGCATGGAGGAGCATACTCCATGGCCGACAAGTTATGGACCGTGGTCTTTTAAAACAGATCGGAAATGGTTTAGATACGTATGTCTGGCACGTTAATTGGATTCTTGATGGCTCTCCTCTTCCTCCAAGTATTCAACATGTTGTAGAGCAGATTGACACATTACTGGTCTCCGATCTAATTCAGCATGGTTCTTGGAGGGCTATAGACATTCATAGATTGTTCCATCCGGAAGATGCAAGTAGACGTATGAGAATTTCAACCAGATTCGATGATAAATGGGTCTGGGGATTGTCACAAAGTGGAACATATACAATTAAAAGTTTTTATAAATTGATGAAACTACTCCCTGAGGTACTTCAAGCACAACCTTCCCCTGTCTCTCCTCTCGCCTGTTTGGTCTCGCCTTTGGAAGCTTCCAACTGTCCCCAAGGTACGCCACTTCATCTGGAAAGCCCTATCAGGTGCTTTAACCGTAAAGGAACGACTCCAAAGTCGTCACATCTATGTAGACCAGCTATGCTCTACTTGCGGTCTACACGACGAAACTATCTGCCATATGCTCTTTAACTGTCCCTTGGTGCAACGAGTTTGGGAAGCTGCTGCAATTCAACAACCTCCAGCAGGTTTTTCACCAAACTCCGTCTTCTTAAACGTCTTCCATCTTATGCGGTGTCGTCAAAATCCAAATATTCCATCAGAAAATCACCAGGCTATTCCATGGATCATGTGGCATATATGGAAGGCAAGAAACTATCTGGTCTTCGAACAAAAAATCCCTAAGGAGCACATCATATGCTCAAGATCCCTAGATGATGCAAAGATATGGGTACAATTTCGCTCGTCACCAAAAACTTAGGTCATGAACTCTTCCACCCTAGTGGTCAACAAGTCACAATGGCAGAAACCTTCCTCGGAATGGATCAAATGTAACCTTGACTCCTCTGGGGTAAATGCTAATCAGAATTGTGGTGCGGCCTGGCTTGCACGCGATCATTCAGGTTTAACTACACATCACGGACCTTTTCATCAATTATAATGTCATCAATAAAAATAAAATAAAACGATGAAACAACCTAGAAAATGTAGTCAGTTATAATCTGCTCGAAACAGAAAGACATATAAGATGAATCTTTTTTTTCAACAATTATGCAATATACACTAAACTGGGTTTGAATCCAGACAGTGACACAATAATAACATTAACACAACCCAGTAAACTATAAATCCTGGTACATATCAGATAAATATCTAGAAGATTTTAAATCAAGACTATTTTCATATAGTCAGTTGATGACTATATACGTATCATTTTCTCATTATATTGTGATCTTGATTCCTTAATTTCCTAAGATAATTCATTCATGAGTTATTACGAGCACAAATATACATATATATATATATATATATAATGTATAAAAGTTTGAATTGTCAACAAAAAAATCTCTGAGAGAAAAATCAAGAAAACATTATTGGTCACTATTTCTCTATTTGGCCATGAGAATCCGTTTTTTTTACCATATGTCATTTATCTTTCTTTCTCTAAAACCTAATTGCAAACAGTATATTGAACCCATTGGATTTTGAGTCCTATATGTTATAGATCCACCAATTATCGAACTTAAAGCATGTGCAACTCCAATCTGCTTCCCCTCTAATCATTGAAGCTTCACAACCTCTTTAATCCGACTAGGTGGGGGATCATCTCATCGGATAGACTTCAAATAAAATAGGTAAATTCAGATAATGATTAATCAAATTTGAACTATCCTATAGAAGTCCTCTACGAGATGTACGATTCTTTAATACTAAAAAATTGTCATGTATCATATTATTAAAAGTTCAAAATATTGGTTTCAAGTTCTTCGATGACACTTTTGTAAAGTTGATGAGTGTCTAGATAGTAAAACATTAATAATTAAATTTCTTCTATTATCTATCAACAAATAGTTGGTGTAGAATAGTTTTAGGGTCGAACCAGAAGGTCTAAGGCTACACTATAATTTGTAAGATTCAAATTAAGCTAAAATGGAAAAAATAGTTTTGGTTTTTTTAATGCAACTAAGGATAACTAAAAATAGTATAAATTCAATAAAATAAAGGCGCTAGTATAAAGGTAATTTTAGGGAATATAAAATCACGACCATGCAACTGTTCAAATATCTATTAAAGCACAACCTTGAAATCAAACATAACTATAGAATTGATTCATTTTCGTGGTACCAATCATTCTCCGTAGCAATCCAGATATTTAAACTCGTCGTTTGAACCTAGGATTCTAAGAAAGCTTTAGTGTGTGGGTTTGATAAGTTCACAATGTGCCATAGCATCGATTTTCGTTGACTAAAGAAAAATTGTTCATCTAAAGTTTGTTCTAGCAGCCTATAACACTTTTGGTCAATAAATTAAACGTAAAAATCATAGATTAGGTTATCAAATCAAGTCTAAGCAACAAGCATAACCATGAATGAAGGTATCAATTTATTATCCTATTTGTGTCTAGTCATAAAGCCATAATACCCTAGAAAACCCTAAGCCTAACTAGGAAACTACTCATACATAATCAAAGAACACAAAAGCATTAGATAAATAAATTTTATAAAAAGATATAACGAGGGTTCAAAAAACTTCTCATGAGAGTTTAGAGATGAGATCTTCTCCCTTAAGCTTATAATAGCTAACAACTATAATAGAATACTGAGTGTGGCCTAAACAATGTACAAATACTCTTATTTAAACTAATAATCACGTCCTCAATGAAAGTCCCCATAAGGATACGGAAATTTGGATTTTCCATTTCTAAACGCAAAACGGAAAGTTTCTTCTTTAAAGGGGGTCTGAACGATTGTTCTGATGATGGAACAATCGTTCCAACCTTTGCATTATCGTTCTGGACAATTTTGATAATGCTAATAGCTTTCGTAAACTGAGAACGATCATTCTGATAATCAGAAACCCATTCTTCTTTGTCTTTTGCTTATGTGCTCCATATCCACGTTCCTTAAGCCTTATACTTCATTCATGCATGTCTAAGACCTGAAAGACTAAAAAGACACTTGAAAACAAGGGTTAAAATGTGTTAAAACACAATACATCACAAATTACAAATACTCATTTAGTTGTGAAAGAGTGGAGGCATTCAACAACTCTTTTTTTAACCATGATTGTACATTAATGCCCATTAAACTATAATCCTAACAAATCTCGTGTCTATTTTTTCTCAAAATTGTTTGAAGTTTCTTTCTCGTAGCGTTGGTGGCCTTAATGATCGTATCTCAATACTGAATAGTGTATGAGGTTGGATATAGAGAAAGAGCTCATTGTGGCTAATTTGTAAAATTTTCTTATAATATGATATATATTGTAAGTCCAATGAGTTATTCTGTATTACATTCTCATTTTTTATTATGACAACAAAGGGATCATGACGATCAATAAATTTTGACATTGAAAATGGATGCAATGGTTGTCCTGTAGCACTCAATTAGAACTTTCCAGACACATTATTGTGATAAATAAAATCAAATGGAGACCCAGTTAGAGATAATTATAAAATATCGCAATGTTGGTTTTATTCTCGAAAAACGTGAAATGAAAAGAGATTCAAACACTATACTAAAGAAGTTCAAGAAAAAAAATTAAGGAAGCAGCGGTAATAACAAAAAAAAAAAGATGTTGAACAAATTTGGTTTGTATGAAGAATGGGTAAAGGTAATTCTCAATAAGCAAGGATTGTATCTTACCATTTTTATTTAGAGATGTATGGAGAAGTACAACGTTTATCTAATATAACAAAGAGTAACAATCTTGAATGTTTGAACAATCGTTTCTCTCTAAAGTTAGAAAGAGAAACCTCTCTCTCTCTCTCTCTCTCTCTCTCTCTCTCTCTCTCTCTCCAAAACCGTCATGTTTTCTGATTGATTTTTTATTAAATCTTCAAATGGTTCCAAATAACCGTCAATTTCTCTCTTGTAGAGCAGTGTTTCCGACCATAGGCTTTCTCTCTCTTTCATTCTGTAACCGCTACATAGTAACCGTCAAACCGTTTTGTTTTTCCTATATAACCTTTCACTTTGTCATCTTTTTCTTCCAAATCTCCATCAATTCCCATATGTAGTTCAATCTTTTGGAAGATTACACTCACCAAATGGACAATTTGGGGATAAATCGCGATGAAGAAATACAGATTCCTCATGAGATCTATGAAGAGGCGGCAATTGCTAATCAATTCAGCCTGTATGTGCGACCGACAAACCCGAGGCGACAAAATCTACGACCGATGTAACGGTTCCTCCCTCGTCTATGGGGGATGGACGGTAATGTCCAAGGTCGTCTTGTTCCCCAAGGGCGTGCTCAATTCCGCTTCCCTTCGCTTGAGGCTTTAGATGTGGTCCGCCGCCGAGGGCCTTGGAGTTTCAACGAATGGATGTTGTCTACCGGTGAATGGGGCTTGGATGATGTCCCGGATAATTTCCCTAATTCCATTCTTTTTTGGATTCAAATTAGGGAAATTGCTCTGAGATTTTTCACCTACTCTGTCGTTTCGTACATTGCCGATACTCTCGGTGATATCGAAGAAACCGACTTCAACCTTGAGGGTGGTACAACACGTGACTTTGCTGTGATCAGGGTCAATTGGCCGGTCGAGAGACCACTCTGTTTCCAACGTCGATTTCGCTTTGGACCCAATGAAGGAATTCCCATTGATTTCCGTTACGAGCACCTTCGTAACTATTACTTCCGATGCCGATCTTTATGTCACGGTATCAGTGAGTGTGATGCCCCTGATGAAGGGGTACATGTGAACCCACAGGGCAGTGATGGTCCAAATGAACCCGACCTTCAACATCGCCCGCTTCCACCGATTGTGATACCAGCCAATCCTATTCACTGGGAGACTCTAGAAGGCACACAAGCACCCCTGTTTCTCGAATACTCACCGATCACAATCCAGGAGGATTCTAACATTGATATCAATGGTGTAGTGTTCTCAAAGGATATATTACATGCGGTTTACAATGCTCATGTTAACATGAATCCTGCGGATGAGGCTTCGAGTTCCAATCATCCAGAACCCAAAAACAAAGGCAAAGCGGTAACCCATGATGGCTACATTGATTCCTTGTTGCAAGTTGAGGCCACTCGGTACCATCAGGCAAAGAGAAAGCGCGTTCAACCACAAGAATCTATTGGGGGAATGCTCAGGAACAAATGCTCTGCAAGAGAAGAACATGTCGGCCTTGGAGCCATTTCATCCAAAATGAAGATCTTATCTTGGAATTGCCAGGGTTTAAGTAAACATGTGGCTAAGTTTCCTCTTAAGGAACTAGTTAGTAAGTACTATGTAGATTTCGTCTTTCTTAGTGAAACCAAGCAGCATTCACCCTGTATTCAAAATGTTGCTGCTGATCTTGGTTTGGTCGTCTTGTGTCTTGTCCCACCACTCGGTTTAAGTGGTGGCTTAGCTGTCTTAGGAAGAGCATCGCTAAATGTTTCTGTTATATCTCAAAGCGATAGACTCATTGATGTTTGTGTTACTTATGATAATAAAACGTTTTACTTATCATGTATTTATGGTCACCTTACAACTTCTCTTCGTTCTACTCTCTGGAACGACCTCTCTTCTTTATCCAACAACCGTGAAGCAGCTTGGTTAATGTTAGGCAACTTTAATGAAATCCACGATAACTCAGAGAAGATTGCGGGTCCATTAAGAGACGAATCCACATTCTTAACCTTCAGAACTATGTTATCTGATTGTGGTAGGTCTGAATTGAATTTAAAAGGAAACAGATTTTCCTGGTCTGGTAGGCGTTACACAACACATTTAGGCTACCGAACTTTAGAACTCATCCAATGTTGTTTGGATAAAGCATTGAGCAATTCGGAATGGTTAAGTCTTTTCCCAGCTTCTGAAGTTACTTTTCTCGAACCCATCGCATCCGATCATGGGCCATTGCTGGTTTCAGTGACATATGATACAACGTTAAAACGAGGACAGTTCAAATTCGATAACAGGCTGATTCATAATCCTGATATGGTGAGAATCGTCAAAGAAAGTTGGGATTATAATGCTTCAAACGCACCACTCAATTCCAAGATTCAAGCCTGCCACCAGAGGATATCAAATTGGAAACGTACCAACAAAACCAACTCTAAACTTGAGATTGAAACATTGAAGATTCAACTCGACAATTGCTTCAATGATCCAACGATCCCGACTTCAACGATTACCGAGATACAAGCAAAACTTCTCGAGCCTACCTCGATGAAGAGCTCTATTGGAAGCAAAAGAGTTGGGTAGCATGGTTACAAGCAGGTGATCGTAATACCAAATTATTTCACGGTACTGCCAAAGCTAGGAAGGCTCGCAATAGAATACAAGTCCTTAAAGATTGTGATGGACAGGATATTATGGGTGAACAAGAGATAGCAGAACACGCGATTTCATACTATAACTCTGTTTTTCAGAGTCAACGACCAAGTACTTGGTCTAGATATTTTGATTCGGTTCAGCCTTTGGTTACGACAGAGATGAATGAACTCCTCTTACGTCCGGTCTCGGATACAGAAATTAAGAGTGCTGTTTTTGCCATAGATCCAGACAAAGCCGCTGGTCCTAATGGCATGTCTGGCGCTTTCTTCCAACAATATTGGGACATTATTGGTCCTTCCGTGTTAAAAGAAACAAAGTAATTCTTTGCTACTGGTCGTATCAAGACACCTCTGAATCACGCTAATGTAGTTTTTATTCCAAAGGTGACAAATCCACGGTCTATGTCTGAGTTTCGACCTATAAGCCTCTGATACGTTGCTTATAAAGTTATCTCCAAGATAATGATATCGAGGCTTAAGACGAGTTTACCTAATATCATATCCGAGACACAAACTGCCTTTATTCCTGGACGTCATATTAATGACAATGTTTTATTGGCCCATGAGCTTCTTTATTCACTGAAGGTTCAGAAACGACAAGCTCAATCTTATATGGCTGTTAAAACCGATATCTCTAAGGCCTACGATCGAGTTGAATGGAATTTTTTGCGAAAAGCTATGTTATCTCTGGGTTTTTGTATTGAATGGGTTGAGAGAATTATGTCATGTGTGACATCGGTTACCTATTATGTAATCATTAACGGCTCACCTTATGGCCACATTATTCCCCAACATGGTCTACGCCAGGGTGATCCATTATCTCCATATCTCTTCTTATTTTGTGCCAAAATGCTTTCTCATGAGCTAAATCTAGCTCATATCAGTTGCCGCCTCCAGGGTCTCTCAATCAGTAATCACGGCCCCCGGATTAATCATTTGTTCTTTGCCGATGATTTTCTATTCTTCTGTAAGGCGAACAAAAATGATAGTAAAATGTTAGCTTCGATCTTAACGGAATATGGTGATCACAGTGGTCAACAAGTTAATTTTCAGAAATCGCCCATTGCTTTTGGTACTTTTGTTTATCCTCAGCAACAGTCGTAGTTAAAAGTATTCTCAACATTCATAATGTTGGAGGTTGTGGAAAATATCTAGGACTACCAGAAAAATTCGAGCGTCGGAAGTGTGATATGTTTCTTTATTTAGTGACGCGGGTTAAGGATCGTACCAATGGATGGTACTATAAATTTTTGTATCACGCTGGCAAAGAAGTACTGTTGAAATCCGTGGCTCTCTCTATGCCGCTTTATTCTATGAAGTGTTTTAAAATCTCTGTCACAGTTTGTGATGAAATAGATAGTGTGTTATCCCGATTTTGATGGGGGACTAAATCAGAACGACGTAAACTATCGTGGGTTGGATGGAAAAAGCTTTCTATACATAAGAGAGACGGTGGCCTTGGATTTAAAGACCTTCAGAAATTTAATACCGCTTTACTCGGCAAACAGGCATGGCGAACCTTCAAAATCCTGAGAGAGTCTCCTCTCTCGAACGTTGAAAAGTTGATACTTTCCGAATGATCAATTCGCGGGTCCGGGGAATAAGCCATCATATGGCTGGACTTCCTTATTACATGGAAATGAACTTATCAAATCGGGGATCCGCGTTCAAGTACACGATGGGGAAAAATCGGTCGATCAACAATGGATACCGAGTACACCACCACGATCACCGATTGATCCTATTCCACCAGAGGTACGAACAATCAACGATATGTGGACACAAAACCAGTGGGATGCTACTAAAATGCAATGCCTGAATCCTATGGATGTTTTACTAGCACGGCAAATTTACATTCCGAGTGTATCTCATCCAGATAAATTTATTTGGCATTATTCACAGGATGGAGACTACAATGTTATGTTTGTGTATTCACTCCTAAACACTCAAGATACATCACCTCCCCATCCGCCTCCCGGTGATAGACAGCTCAAACACAGAATTTGGAAGACGAAACTCCCACCTAAACATCAATGTTTTCTATGGCGTGCTCTATCTCTTGCTATAGGCTCAACTAATAATCTCTCGAGACGAGGGATCTCCATTAACCCCAACTGTAAGCTTTGTGGTAATAAGATTGAAACTACAAACCATATTTTATTTGAATGTCAGACAGCACGAGACTCATGGAACCTATCAGCCTATCCACCATTTCAACATAATCAGATCTCGGATGATCTAGAATGCAATCTCAGCATTTTATTGGATAACGTCGAAAACCAGCAGTTCACATCCAATGAACAACTCTTTCCTTTTTTCTTGTGTTGGAACCTATGGAAAGCACGTAATGATTATGTTTTCAATACAACAAAGTGGCAGCCCATTAATATTGTCCGCAAGGCAATGTCAGAAAACAATGGCTTGGACGGAGGTCATGCTTAACCAGCCAGAGCACCCGATACATGTCTCACAACTCAATCCCGATGTTAACACTAATGCCCGCTGGTCTCTTCCCAATATTTCATTTGTTAAATGTAATGTGGATGCAAGTTTCAAAGGTGACACCAATTCGATCGGATTAGGCTGGCTTATTCGTGATCACACCGGCAAATTCCTTCATGGATGTAGTATTTGCTATAATCCATGTACGACTGCGTTGGAGGCTGAAGCATTAGGTTTCATCAAGGCCTTGGTGGTGTCTTACACTGTGGCCATACTCATGTTCAGTTTGAGTCTGATTCCCGAATTCTCGTGGATATGATTAATAGAAAGAAGAAAATTGCTCACTTTGATCCCCTCCTGATGGATATCTGGTGGTGGTTATAAAAAAATCACAAAGCCATTGTTCGTTATATTAGTCGGAATAATAATAAGTGTGCGGATGTCTTAGCGCATAGAGGACAATCCCATGATCAGCCGTTAGTTTATTATAATATACCTCTTGTTTGTATATATCGGCAACTTATTACAGACTTTATGTAAAACTTTCCTCTATATATGAAATGCAAGTTGTTCAAAAAAAAAGTTAGAAAGAGAAACTTTAGCCTCATCGACTCACTTCGCATTAGGGACCTGTGGCCAGAGTTTCTTTCCGGTGCCGGTCTCCACCTTTTTCTTTGCATAGTCTCCTTAGCAGTGTCTGAACCAGAGTTGGATTCAGTTGATGTTACCGGTGGTCGTGCAAACACATTTTGGTCTCGATCTGCAACGAAGTTTGGTCTCAATCTGCAACGAAGGAGAGTTGGAGACTTCCATGGCTATCCCTTATTGCAATTTCTGAGAAGGCCTTATCGAGTCATCGACATGCAAGCATCTCTGAAGTCCAATCGTGGTTCCATTCTGTCAGGGGTTAGTGGGTTAATTCGATCAAGTTTAGATTTTGTGGGTAATGGAATTCGACGAGATCTTAGCGTTTTGGATCCTTTGTATCCTACTTTTCCTTTGTCTAATTGATCTCTAAGGTTCTCTCTAGATGTGTTTGATTAAAAGTCCATTATCCGTATCCCATGTTTCCCCTGCTTAACGGCTTGGGACTATGCCTAACCACTGCCCAAAATATGGCTTGCTTCTCTAGAACTGATTCATTGTTGGTGTTGAGGTTAGGTGTTTTAGACTAGATTCAAGTTTTGGTTAGAGTTGTTTAGAGATTTTTAACCCCGAGAAGCCCGTCATCAGTTTTTCTTTGAATAAGGATCTGCCTTAGTACTTTGTATCTCAACAGCTTAACTTTTTTTTAGCAATAGGAAGAGGTTTCGAAGATTGATGGCAGTTTAGCTTTTTATCTCTACTTCTCCTGTTTCACTTTGGTTAGCATGTTTTGTTTAGCTCTCTCTACTATCGCATTGTGGTCAAGTTAAGATACTTCTTGCTATCTTTGATTGTTTTGTCCTTTTACCTAGTTGTGTGCCTTGATTCCTCTTTGTAATCAGTTTTAGAGTTTGTAATCTTTGTTTTGAGTTTTTTGGGTATATTGTATAGTCCATCTTGTTATACTCCAAATCTCTGACCTTTGTTGGCCGGATAACATACTCCGAAAACATTTTCTTTTTGTCACGCCGGGAACATATTTATGTACTCCAATTTAATACTATTGTTTTATTAATAATATTTTAGATGAAAAAAAGACAATCTTAGATTGTAATTTGTAAAATAAAAAGGTCAACAATCTGAGTAGAAACCCTAAAACTTGGTATCGTTACTACATCCACTTATTTTATTAATGATTTTTTTTTTCATTGACAACACTTACTTCATAAATTTTAGAACAAGATAATTAAACGATTTTAGTACAATAACATAAATCAATTGAGGACTCACATTAGGAGAAGGGGTTCACGTGAAACCCCAAATAAAATAAGTTATATATAGTCTTGGACAGTAACTGAAAATCAGCCAAAATGGCATCTACATTCTTGATTGACCCCACAAATCTGCGATGGAATCCATCTTCTGGCCCCAACTTCTTTATTTTTCTTTTCATTTTTTACTTATACACACAAAACCTACCAAGGCTACCTTGATTAGTCTTGTCTTCTTTTACGATTAGTCCTAAATTTTTGTTTTGCATTTTTGGGTTTTAGTTTTTCTACAACTATATATATCCTTTCAGTTTTCGTTAATTTTTTTATTCTTACCAATAATTTTAAATTTTTAACTCAATTTATTCTCTAAATAACAACAAAAACGAAACAATTTTTTTATGAAAATAAAATTTTTTTTAACAATATACTTTTTTAAACTAATGCCACCTAAAAATAGAGCTTATTTTTTAATTTTAATAACTATACTGATATTTACTATGTAACAGTAATATATTTTCATTAATTATTTAATATATATATTAACCCGGTAAAAAAAATTCTGGATGATATAAATATATATATATATATATATATATATTGATTCCGATAAAAAGAATTCCTAGATCCATCACTGGCATAAATATAGAACAATAGAAGTGAAATTAAAAGATTTCCTAATAAAGTCATGTTCATTAACAAATTTATAAAATCTGTTATAACTCTTCCTCGTCATCGAAAATGTATTTTTTTATAATAATTCTTACTTTTTCACAATTCAGTACCAAAATTTATATCAAAATTATTTTATTAATGATTTATTTTGGTCAACTATTTTATTAATAATCAACAATAGTTATTTATTAACAATTTATTCAGTCAATTCAAATATATTAGTTGTTCTCCCTTTTTGGCAATATGGTAAATTAGCACATAAATAATATCAAAGGTTAATTTGGTATCTAACAAAAATAGGGAATGAAATTAAGTTTATAACCAATTCAAATAATAAATTCACTCACTAACTAAGACCCTACCAAGATCCCTTATAGTTGTTTTTTTTTTTCAACAACAATTCTGCATTATGCTGAGCTCGAACCCATGCGGTGACACAGTGACAACCATAGCACAACCGCTAGACTACAAGTCCTGATCCCCTTATAGTTGTTTCTTGATTTAGTTTTTTTTGTCAACAACATACAATATGAATTAAGTGATGTTTGAACCTATGCGGTGACACAGTGATAGCTCTAGCACAAATCACTAGACTACAAATTCTAGTTTTGATTTAGTTATTTATAATTTATTAATATAATCTATGAACATCATCAAATAGAATATAAACTTTTTCAGCATCCAATATGATTTGGATTTGAAAATAAATTCTTTTTTTTAGATATGTGATTATTAATAAGAACACATCATCATGTTCTATTGTCATATATATAATATTATATATATTTTCTATGTAGAACTTGTTCCAATAATCTATTTTATATAGTATACCGCAGATACTATTCTTTTTATGTATTACATATTCATATATATTATTTTTGGAAATATAGATCATTTTCAAATATTTAAACTATGCAAAAAATCTATTTTTTTTTCATTCAGACCACAAGTTTTTAGAAAGATCCAATGGAATAAATTGTGATGGGGTAAGAAAAAAAAGTTAAAAAAAAAGGAAAAAAAGAGAAAGAAAAAAACCAAAGTGTGTATGGTGTGTGTTGTGCTTTCAAGGGATATCGGTATATATTTCATATTATACAAGGAATATCATTACCATACTTATGCATATCAGATGGTAGCTTCTTTTTTTTCTTTTTCTTTTTTTTCTTCTATCTATGTTTAGTAAAGGTTCTGAGTGGTTTTTAAAAATAATTTTATTAGTGAATTTATGCTTACTTTATTCTTTGATTCCATCCGTAGAATGAAACAACGTTACCTACAATTTGGGTGGACTTGATATTTTCGGAAATCAGTGGATACCGAGAATTTAATTTCCCGTTTAGTGGGTTCTGATGCTTAAAAATAGTTATTATTGTTTTATTTTTCTCTTTTGCTGATTTTTCTTTCGTGTGTCAATTTTCTCCTTTTCTAATTAAATGCTTCTTCATAAATTATGGCTAAAAACAAAAACAAAAGTGGACCCAAATAATCTGAATAAGTCACAATCACGTCATAATTACATTTAAAGAAAATACAGAAGATAACCAATATTTTACACTATAGCTCTTATTTTATACTATCAAAAAATTGGAAGGCTAAATTCCTATGTTATGAAAGGAAAAAATTAATAAAGAGAAACGGGTCAAGTATGTTAAGCAGATTAAACAGACAAAAAGTTGATTAAATAGACAAAATGGATAAAAAAAAATTATGTGAATAATATCACTATTTGATCAGCTCTTAATACACTTTTAAATCTTAAAATTTAAATAAAAATATAAATAGTAAAAGTCGATTGACCACTTTATACGAATTTTGACATATCATTTTCCTGTTCTTCCATTCACACTTCTAGTTTCCATAAAATATGATTAGAGCGAATAAATAGTTTTTTAACAGAAAAAAGAATGCCTTTCAAAATAATATTCGAATTTATGTGCCTCAGGCATACACAACAAATTCATTAGGATGATATCTGATATCAACCAGTCTCACGAGTTACGTTAGTACCACAATCTAACTTGACGATTGAATGGCTACATAAGTTGTCTAATTTTCTTAAACCGAAATCAAAATTTAGTATCTGAAGTGTATTTCTTAATTAACTTTTGTATGATCTACTTTATTTTATGGGGTTAAACTTAGAGGCCAATCATTTGCTACGCCAAATGTTATTCGAATAATAGAAAAGTAGAATAATGTAAGAAATGTTTTTGAACCAAAACTTGTATATCATCAAGTATATATAACGATGCAGTGACCATGATATCACAACGACATCACATTCTTTATTTTAAAAAATGGAATGACCATTAATATTTTTATTGTATTTATCTCTTCAATTAAAAATATTAAATTTAATTTTATTAGTGCACATCTTCAAATGGTTAGTTTTTTTTTTTGAAAATAAGTTTTTTTTTTTGAAAACGAACAAATAATTAAATGGATAATTATCGCTGCATAAATATTATATATATTGCATTTCCGTGGTATACGAATTCTAATCTTCATTTTTTCCACTTTCAAAATTATAGGTTTACAATTTAATGTATTAGAATCACTTATGAAGGGAAATTTAGGTGATTGGGTAGTTTTTAAAAGGTAATTAGCAATTGGGTGGTTTAAAAAAGAAAATTTGCTAAAAACATTTTTTAAGAAATGGTCCTTTCAAAAAATACCCTCATTTATCTTTCAAAAATACTCTTTTTGGATTTAGGGTTTGATTTAAGGTTTAATTTAGGGTTTCAATCTTGTAGGATTAGGGTTTAGTGTTTTACAAACTATTTTTGTTTATGTTTGAGGTATTAGAGTTTATATTCTAAGAGTTTTGGATGTATTAAGGATTAAAACTTTTTTTAGGGTTTAGAATTTTAGGGTTTAAGTTTTTAACCCTAAACCCTAGATTCTAAACCCTACAACCCTACAAAACATTACAAAATATTTTTAATATTAAAAATGATAATTTAGATTGAATTTAGATTGGAACTAATATATTTTCAAAAAAGAGGGGTATTTTTAAAAATGTACACCCAAAAGGGGTATTTTTTAGATTCTCCTTGCTAAATGAGTGGTTTTTGGTTTCCTATTTTTTAGTGACAAAATTAACTTTATATTAAGAAAATGTTTAATGTTTGATTAGGTATTATGAGAAACTTTTTTCTTTTAATTTTTGTGGATCTAATAAGAATTAATTTTTATTATATATATTTTTTAATTGTTATTATGATATAAAAACGTAATTTTTTATAATTTAATAGATTTTAGTAGTGGATGATGTATGATCGTGGTGGATGGTGTATAATCATGGTGGATGGTTTATAATCATAGTGGATGGTGTATGATCATGGTGGATGGTATATAATACATAGTATTTAGTCATGTGGATGTTAGTCGTGTATGGTGTATGGTCGTGGTATACGGTGGATGTTAGTCGTGGATGGTGTATGGTTGTGATGAATGATGTATGGTCGTGGTGTAAGGTGAATACTCATTGTGGATGGTGTATGGTGGATAACATATGGTCATGTACGATTATGTACGGTGGATGGTGGATGGTGTATGATTTTGGTGTATAAAAGAATTAACACAATTCTCCGTAGAGAATGGTCTGGATTTGGAAAAAAAATATATTACTAATTGATGTTAAACATATTAAATTTACAATTAAAAATATTATAAACCAATTTAATTTGACAAAAACCAAGACTTTAATTATTTTGTTTAATTTTGTAAAGGTTAGTTAAATTTAAGGTTAAAAAGCACATTATACATGCAAAAATCATTCATTTAGCAACGATTTTTAAAACCACTCATTTAGCAAATTTATGTTTTAAAAAGTATTTGATTACCCAATTTTTTCTTTATAAAACTGGAATCCTGGTGGTAAATTTATAAAACACTTATCAATAATCTAAGTCCGTGATTAATATATGTTTGTGTTTCTTTGATTTTCACTTAACATGTATTTTTCACCAACATTGGTGATATCTACATTTACTATTCACAGGGATTCATATTTGTGTTTGATTTCTTTTCATAGATCTCACTTTCATCACAATAGTCTGTGTGCTATTCGAAAAATTCTTATATTTATCAATTATCCATGCAAAATTACAATAAAATTTATTTTTATGTTTTATTTTCACTTAAACTGTATTGAAATTTATAACTAATTTTTAATTTGTTTTAGTTTGTTTACGTGAAATTATAAATACAATAAGTTATTGAATCAATTATTTTAGATCTCCATTAAACTCCTTGACAATTCAAAGTTCAAAGAGATTCATCTGACGTATGCTCCAAACTTTTTCTTTCTATCCGAAACAAAAAACTCAGATAATTTGTTCTCCAAAAGTTTGAGTGGATGAGATATGCCAACAACATACTAGTATCTCCTCAAGGACACGGTAATGGCGGTTTGGCCTTATTCTGGAAGGACGACACTGATCTGGAAAAACAATGCTGGAACCAACTCACTGTGATAGCCAACCCAAGGAACTCTCTGTGGTTTCTCACCGGCGACTTTAATGACATCACAAACGAGAGGAAAAAATCAGGAGGTATCGTCCAACCGGAAGGCTCTTATGTACACTTCAGAACTTTTTTATCAGAGAATGACCTGTTTAATTTACACCATGAGGGTGATCCTTTGTCTTGGCGGGGTAATCGATGTGGTCATAATGTACGGTGTAGACTTGATAGAGCTTTATCAAATGGACTTTGGGATGATGTTTATCCTTCCGCTCGTTGTTCTTACTTGAAGTTTGAGGGTTCCGACCATAAACCCGTAATCTCTTTCTTTGAACCAAATCATAAAAAGAAAAGAGGTTTATTCCGCTATATATGACTGCCGGCTCAAGGATAACAAAGAGTCCACGAACTTGTAGCTACAGTTTGGAAAGAGATCCCTGATAGCTCTGTTCAAGAACGCATATCCCGAGTTAGGAAAGCCATTATCATTTGGAGCAAGGAACAACATAACAACAAACAGAGGATCATTCTGGAGCTCAAAAACGACATGGAAACCTCCATGACAAATGACTTATCCGAGGAAGAAGAAATCAGGGGCATCAACACCAAGTTAGCTGATGCCTATAAGGCGGAAGAGGATTACTGGAAGCAAAGGAGTCGGGTTGCTTGGTTAAGCTTGGGAGACCGTAATACGGGGTACTTCCACGCAATCACTAGAGGAAGAACAAAGCTCAACCAATTCATAGTTATTGAAGATAAGAATGGTTCCGTCCATCACAAGGAACAAGATATAGCCCGAGTCATTGAAGAGTACTTCCAGTACCTATTCACTACTACAAATGGTCAAGCTTCTGAAATAGTCGAACATTCCCTCCCGCCTTTAATCACCAGTGACATGAACTTGGCTTTAACCTCTATTCCTACCCCGGAATAAATCAAACGAGCTATGTTTGATATCCATGCCGACAAAGCTCCGGGCCCGGATGGCTTCTCCGTAAGCTTCTTCTACTCAAATTGGGATTCGGTTGGAACCGAAATTGTTAGTGAAACACAAGGTTTATTCCTCTTGGGTGAGCTCCCAACTGACATTAATGTCACACATGTGAGACTCATTCCAAAAGTCCTTGGACCTAGGAAGGTATCAGAGTACCGGCCCATTGCTCTATGCACCGTCTACTACAAGCTCTTAGCAAAGATCCTCACCAAGAGGCTACAACCCATATTATCAAGCCTTGTTTCAGAAAACCAATCGGCATTTGTCCCGAGTCGCGCTATTGGTGATAATGTGCTAATTACTCATGAAGTCCTCCACTATCTACACAGCTCAAAAGCCAAAAACATTGTTATATGGCGGTCAAAACGGACATGGGTAAGGCGTATGATCGACTTGAATGGAGCTTTATACAAAAAAATTTCAAGAGGCTTGACTTTCTGATAGTGATAATATTTTACCGCTTTTCGATATAATTTTCGGTATTTTTAATTAAGAAACTATTTGATTTGAAACATAAACTACTGGATTTCACATTTTTCTATTTGCAAAGTGTTTTTGTGAAAACAATGCATTTTAGTTCAGAAATGGACATTTTCTATCAAGTTCAACAAGTCAACATCAGAAATCCAGGCCTAGATGAAGACGATATTTATTTTGGAATGAAGTGAAGAGTTAGGACAATCAAGCTACGTGAGTTAGCTTTCACATGGGCTTGGAATCGAGTCATTAGCCCTCAGGAGTAAGAAGTCAAGCCCAAATTACTGAAGGACTTTCCAGAAGTCCATAACACATGATGGCCCAATCGACCGGACCAGAGGCCCACCGATCGATCGAGGCCCATTATGTCAGAGAAGGTTCGAGAACAAATTCAGATATACACCGTTGCATTCGGAGAGATATTTGATTACGTTGGAGATAAACTTAGAAAGATACTGAATCTTCAGAAACGCGTTTAAGGATATCAATCGATCGGTGAAGATAGCTACGACCGATCGATCAGAAGGAGATAAACACAAATATTTGGATTCTCATCCAAATATTCTTCCTGATTTATCTCGACCAACATCTCGACACTCTCCACTATAAATAAATAAGACTAAAGTCCGAGAGAAACATCAGAAAACTCTCTAAAACTTCCAGGCATCCACGCTAATAGTTTACCAGTTTCTTTCAGTTTCTTTACTTTTATTGCTTTAATCATTACTTTAAGGACGAAGTTTGTAATCTCTGCATTTCAGAGAAGCTATTCTAAACTCTCTTTTAATACGAACAATTTTCATTGTCATTATGTCTACTTTTACCATGTCTGAGTAGTCTTTGAGTTAGGAGTAGGGTTTTGCTAGAAGGAATCATGGTTTGGTAGATAGGCAATATGATTACGTAATGAGTAGTTTATAGGATTACTTTCATATCAAATCTTAATACAAATCTTAGAGATAAATCTGCTACTAATACACCACTTAGAGTAAGAGATCCAGAACTTGATAGTGAAAGCTTTACTATTTATAGTTTAGTAGGATCTGATTTCTTGAACTTAATGCCTAGATTGATTGGTTGATCAGCCCACATGTTCTCTTTCTGAAAAGATATATGTTATGTTAACTCGGATACCAATTGAATTAGACTGGCTAAGCCTGACCATAAGGATAGTAAGTTATTAGTGATTTCAACTATATAGCCTATACTAGGATTTACATAGTTACTACCCTGAATAATTCAAACTGTGATCCTCTAATGCATTGCCTGACTTCCTAATGCTTTTTACTGAACTTTCTTACATTTTATTTGATTTTAGCATTTTCAGGCATTGACTGATCGACCGCATAATCTACCATCGACCGAAAGGTGTCTCAACTGATCGACCAATTCATANAAACCCATTTCATTTTCCTGCTTAGCTCGAGTGAACTTGGACGTGCTACTGTGTACACTCTGCTCTATGTGGATACGATCCCTAAGTACTATTGCGAGACCTTTGCGCTTGCAGTAAATATTTTGGGCGAAAACTAATCCCCATCATTTTCATCCCAATGGATCCATTAAATTATGCAATGTGTGACTACCATCTCCTATTCTTTCATCATTAATGGCACTCCAATTAGTCATGTTGTTCCAAGCCGAGGAATCCGTCAAGGAGACCCTCTCTCACCATACATTTTCATTCTTTGTAGTGAAGTGTTATCGGTCATATGCCACCAAGCCTTGAAACAAGACATGCTAAAAGGGATTCAAGTATCCAAAGGGAGCCCTCGAGTGAACCATCTTTGTTCGCCGCTGGTACAATGTTCTTTTGTAAACCTTCTTTACAAAATTGCATGATGTTAAAGTCTATTCTCAAGCAATATGAAGATGCCTCCTGTCAAACTATTAATGAAGATAAATCGTCGGTCACCTTTGCAAGAAAGACTCCGCACGTTATTAGAGAGGAAATCAAGCAAGTCTTGCACATTCACAAGGAAGGCGGAATTGGGAAGTATCTTGGCCTCCCAGAACACTTTGGGAGAAGAAAAAAGGACCTCTTCAACTTCATACTCGATAGGATCCGCCAAAAGGCTCTAAGTTGGTCCTCAAAATTCTGATCTACCGCGGGGAAAATGGTTATGTTAAAGAGTGTCATATCAACGATCCCGACCTATGCAATGACTTGCTTCCACCTTCCCCTCTCACTTTGCAAGCGCATACAATCCCTCCTTACTCGTTTTTGGTGGGACAAAAGGAAGGGACAAAGAAGGTGGCTTGGATAGCTTGGGATAAGCTCACAAATTCAAAGCAAGATGGAGTACTAGGTATACGAGATATACAATGTTTTAATGAATCTCTTTTGGCCAAAATAAGTTAGCGGCTCTTGGAGAACCCAAACAGCTTGCTATCTCGAGTTCTTTGTGGCAAGTATTGCCAATATGTTGACCTCATGAATTGTACTTCACCAAATAACGGCTCACACGGCTGGAAAAGTATCCTCCTTGGACGGGATCTTCTGAAATAACAGTTAGCTTGGGAGATTGGAAAGGGTGAAAAAGCTAACTTATGGTATTCTCCATGGCTCTCCAATGATTCACCAATGATGCCCGTTTTGGCCCTTACAACAAATCCACCCAAGATTACAAGGTCAGTGACCTACTCTTTGTCGATAAAGACGAATGGGACCAAGAAAATTCAAGCGCTCCTACCTCATTATTCTGACACCATCCAAAAAAACATCCTAAGCTCTACGGATGCGCCTGATAAAAGAGTATGGCTACAATTAAACACAGGCATATATATATATATATATA
>OVAP01001266.1:9021-25117 GCA_900406295.1 Aurinia saxatilis | reverse complement strand
GGGGGAGTTGATATATCTCATATTTTACCGGTTTTTATTATAATAAACGTATACTTATATCTATTTTAGAGTCTGCNAATAAACGTATACTTATATCTATTTTAGAGTCTGCATTATTATTATTAGAGTCCAAAAGAGTCATTTTAGGTGCATGGACGAGTTTTGGATCTTTGGAAGGATCTAGAAGAATTATGGAGCAAAAATGGAACAAGCTTGAAGACAAAAAAGGAAACGAAACAAGTAAGGAACTTCAGGAGGAGGTGTCGATCGACACTCTACGGTGAATCAGCCACTTTCCATAAATTTCAAAACCAAGATTTTTTTCTAATTTTTTATGCTAATTCCTTAAACCTAAATTTCGTCCTGAACCTTATATATACTTTTCTACAGCCATTGTTTAGGCTCACAGAATGCATTATTCTACTTTAGAGAGAGTTTTGGGAGAAGATTTCTTAAACCCTTTTTATTGAATTTATATTGCTTTCTTTCAGTTATTGCATGATGAATTGCTTAGCTATGTCTGAGTAGTTTGTTAGTTAGGTTTAGGGTTCTTAAACTATGATGAATTTTTGTTAACCATAGCTTAAGTTATGTACCATTGATTAACTCTTCTCCCAGATGTTCTTATTGCTAGATTCATAGATTAGCTACCTTGAGTATAGATTATAGGAAATTATCAATCTTAAGAGAGCTAGCTATCTTTTCTCAAAGAGATTTGGTTTAGAATAGTTAGTGAACAAATTGAATAAGTTTGATAATGCTAATTTGAATTCCATAGGATTTCTCAGCGAGAGTTGGTCTTTCTAGGGTTTAAATTAAGTTAGTAAGTCTCAGCGAGAGTTGGATTTGCTAAGGTTACATAATTTATGCATGTACGGTGTCGATCGACACCACATCAGTGTCGACTGACATTGTCCATAGTTCGGTTCAGATTTGAGTCTAGTTGAAGTTCCAAACAGCCTAGCGTTTGTATTAATTGATTTATACCCCTCATAAATTACATATTATCTGCTTAGTTAGTAAAAACTTAAAACCATCACTCTTGCTTTAATTTAGAATTTAATTAAAATAGTTTGTTTAGTTTTTCGGTCTTCGTTGATTCGATCCTTAAGTACTATAACTGATATTTGTTATGCACTTGCAGTTAAAAATACATAGGGTAAAACTTTGTGTATCAGTGATGATTTTGGAGAGGTGGTGGGGGTCGGGAATCAGTATCACGAGAGGAAGAGGACGATGGAGGAGATGTGGCATTAGTGGGTTGGTTTAATCTGGGTTGTGGATTTAAAGTTGGGTTAGTTGACTGGGCCACAGGTTCTGGCCCGTTTTGATTTGTGGTTGGCTTGGCCACATGTTCTGACCCATTTTCAGGGTGACCAGTGGGCTCAGAATGAGGGGGAGAAGAAGAAGAAGACGGAGTTGAGAGATTAGAAGACAATAACGTGTCGAACGGATGAGGTGGCCAGCGACGCAGGTATTGACGATGACGATGTTTGGTGAAGTCCTGAACACGGGGGAAGTCTCAATTCAGTGGCCGTCGTTGATGATGAGGGAGTCATGGACTCGGACGCATGTATTGATTCCGGTACAGATATGGAGAACGGAAACTTAGTCTCATCAAAACGACGATGCTGTGATACATATATGCGACCAGTCTGTGGCTTAAGACACAAGTAAGCACTCTGTGTAAGTGAATAGCCAAGGAAGATGTAGGGTTTAGAACGATCATCAAGTTTGTGCTTCGCATATGGCCTTAACCACGGAAAACAGCGGCACCCAAAAACCCGTAGTTTTCATAATTTGAACTTGTCTGAAACAGGCAATGGAAGGGTGATTGATGGGACAACACTGGAGTAGGAAGCCTGTTGATTAAATAAACGGCAGCGGCAAAAGCATAGGTCCAGTAGACCTTTGGCATCGACGCAACAGTGAGCAAGGTGAGGCCCGTTTCAACAATGTGCATATGTTTTCTCTCTGATAGACCGTTGTGTTCTGGTGTGTGCGGAGGAGATGTGAGATGGGATAAGCCACGAGAGGTAAGATAGTCTCTTAGCACCAGAAACTCGCCCCCATTATCCGAATAAAATGTCCCAATACGAGTCTGAAACTGATTCTCCACAAGAGTAGCAAAAGCAATGAAGAATCGTTTGACTTGAGACTTTTATTTTAAAGGATAGAACCATGTATATCTAGTGTAATGATCAACAATAACGAGATAGTACTTGTAATCATCTATAGATGTGATGGGGGAAAACCACACATCCGAGAACTAGTATTGTAAAGGGTGAGTTGATGGGATAGAAGAAACAGAGAAGGGTAATTTATGAGCTTTATTAAGCAAACAGTTAGAACAAGTGTCTGTTTTAGGAGATGAATTTAAAACAAGAAGAGAAAATAGAGTTTAAAACGGAAAACGAAGGGTGACCAAGTCTTGAGTTCCAAGAGGAGAAAATTGTTTTCGGACTTGGTGTGGTAAATAACGCAGTGGCTTGAGACAGAGACACTGGCCACTGATAGAGTTCATCTTTAGTTCGGCCTTGGAGCAACGGGACCCCCGTGTTCAGATCCTTCACCTGAAAAGAGTCAGGAAAGAATTCAATGGAGACTTGGTTAACGTTACAAAGTCGATACACGGAAATCAGATTCTTGTGTATATCAGGCACACATAAGACTTTATTTAGGAGCAAATCACGAGTATTCGAAGGGAAAAGAATTGAACCACTGTGACTGATACGTAACCCCGATCCATCGGCGATCGCAACATCATCTCCACCATTGTATGGTTGGTGAAAGGAGAAGTTTGCGAGATCAGAGGTAAGGTGATGGGTGGTGTGTGGGTAAAATCACACAATCACTATTTGTTCGAGGATTTGGGTGAGGAACTCGAGACAAAGAGCAAGACACAAACATAAAAGATCTAGAAAAGGATTGCTTTGTATTAATTATGAAAAGAGTCTTTCGTTGCGTAAGCTTTAAGCTAGAAAGAGATGATCTAGGCCACATTCGACCTCGCATGTAGGATTCCCTATAACGGCGAGGTTGCCATTCCATGACCTCGCATTTAGAGGGCTCCATAATCGCGAGGTGGCATTTTTCGTCTAACGACCTCGCGCTTAATACCATAGTTAATGAAGAGGTCATGGTCAGACGGCCTCACGGTTACGCAGGATATGTTAGAGGACAAGGATCCTTCAGCTCAATAATTAGTTTGTCGTGTGGGGATATTTGGCCCTCACAGTTAGCCCCCCCCCCCATGTCGCAATGCTAATTATTCAGCATTGGGGCTATATAGTAACATTGCATGGTCAAACTAATTTCTCGTAGGTATCGGCGAAGTGGACCAGATTATTCGGTAAAGTCGAGGAGATTGGCACACTTGTGGCCGAGAAGTCCGTTATGCTTGTAGGTATAGTGCCTGCTATGTTTTGAGGCGAAGTGCCTTCTATGCTTGAAGCCGAAGTGCCTTATGTGTGTGACGGTGAAGAGCTTGTAAAGAGGTATAGGCGAAGTGCCTATATCCACTGTGAAGGCGAGGAGCCTGCATAGAGGTATAGGCAAAGTGCCTATATCTATGGTGAAGGCAAGAAGCCTGTATAGAGGTATAGGTGAAGTGAGTGTGCTTCACGCGTGGGCTCTGTTGGCGAATCCAAATGCCTCATTTTGTTGTAAGGTGAAGAGACATGAATAGTATCTTTTGCGTGTTCCCGATGCAAAATTATAGGGGTTCCCTAGGCAGACCTCTTTAATGCTCATATCTGTTTATATAACCCACGACTTTCTCTTCATTTTCTTCATTCCTGTTTTCTCAGAAGAAATTGGCAGTGAGGAATCCATTTCCTTCGAAGGTATGCTTTATTCTCTCTCTTATCTGTTCTTCACTTGAAATTGGGTTTCTTCGTTTGCTTAGTTAGAACCGCCGTAGTTAAGGTATAGTTTCGGTGAATCTTCAAGGATTTTTTGTTTGTGACGCCGTAAAGGCTTCTGGCGATTCCGGTGACTTCTTCGCCGTCGTCCTCTCTTCGTCCTTTTTGTTCTAAACTTCCTTTTTATTTTTAGTTTTTGAATCCAAACTCAAGTCACTCGCGAGCGATGTCATCCTCGTCTTCGTTCGACGATCTCTTCGACTGGCGGTGAGTGCTAGATGGTAATACTGCCGGACTGAGTGGGCGAACTGAAGTCGCGGAGACCTCCGGCGAGGTGCGAGACCATTATGTCGAAATTCCAAAACGCGGAGAGGACGAAGAGATCGTCGTGGATGACGGCGAGGAGGGATCTGGAGACGATGGCGAAGAGGGAATGGGAAGTGAAAGCGAAGAGAGATCTGGAAATGACGGCAAAGAGGAAACGGGAAGTGAAAGCGAAGAGAGATCTGGAAATGATGGCGAAGAGGGAGCCGTAAGTGAAGGTAGCTCATCGGATAGAGGCGAGGTACCATCTAGGAATCGAGACGAAGTAACCTATTCGGCGAAGTCCTTGTCGGATCTGAGAGCGGATTTGATGAAAGTGGAGCTCGAAGAGTACCAACATGGATACGGTCCTCTAGCCGACACGGAGGAGGCTATCAAGGCGAAGTTGAGTAGAAAAAAGGCAGGTTCGCTATAGGCGAGGCGAGAGACCAGCTATTTATAGAGATGGGAGGTCTTCGTGTACGGAGAAAACACTTGATGATCTCCGAAGAGATTATCATATCTCCGAAGAGGTAGAGTTAATCGTCCCCGATGAAAATG
The DNA here is from genome assembly GCA_900406295.1 of Aurinia saxatilis. Classification (NCBI taxonomy): domain Eukaryota; kingdom Viridiplantae; phylum Streptophyta; class Magnoliopsida; order Brassicales; family Brassicaceae; genus Aurinia; species Aurinia saxatilis. Next base: position 20,390 of record OVAP01001266.1, on the reverse strand, counting down.
CGAGGGCGGACTCCCCCCCCCCACCGGGCTGCTTTGCGATGTACAAGAACTTCATCGCCAAGTGCTTTCTATGGTTCCCGATTCCGGAAGTCATCCTCGACTTTCTTGGCCATCACAACGCATGTATCGAGCAACTTACTCCACGGTCTATCAGACATTTAGTGGGTCTTCTTGTGCGAAGCTACGAGTGCGGGGTGGTCCTTTCCGTAGGGCACCTACAAAATCTTCTGCGTTTCTCTTGCACTCCAGGCGGCGATCCTCGCATTCATTTTCTTTCCAACAGAGTCGATCGACGAGTCATCGATAACTTTCCAAGCAAAGACCACTTCTGGTCTAATTACTTCTTCTTTGTACCTATATCCGAGGCTAGTGTCGGTCGACTAGGTGTTATGCTAAGGACTGTCTGGAATCCAATAGGTTGTATTTTAGTAACGTTTGCCTTCGGACTTATTGCGAGGTGGTGACTAACACTTTTGTTTGTTTTGTTTCTTATGATGCAGTGAATACAATACTGCCGACCATTCCACAGAACTTTGAGCGTGACTTCGAAGCACTGCGGAGCAGAGGAACAAATTGGGACCAATCCTTCACCTTCGAGCATGTTGAGAGTGCCCGGAGCAGACTACTCGGCTTTTCAGACTTAGAGAGCGACCGCGAAAGTTCGATTGACGGCGATAACGACATAGAGAACATTGCTGAAGAACTGAACTTCTGAAAGCAAGTTCTGAGCCAGAAGAAGGCGGAGGAAGACGCCGAGGCTGCTGCTAGTCGGCCATCGATGGTGCCTATCATCCCCCCCGATGCGATGCAGAGCGAAGTCACTGGATCCGGACCCGCAATTGCTGCCGTAGAGAGTATCCTCGCTCTGCCTAGGCCGTCGAACTCGGCCTTGGTCAAGCATTGCTTGGATTTGGCGAAGAGAAAGCGCGCCGAAGAAGAAAAAGAGAAGAGTACCGAAGGTGACGATTTGAAGAAGAAGAAGCGGGTTCCCAGGAAGGATAAAGCGAAGGTCGACCCTTCGGCCGAGCTTCCAGCCGAGGAACCTAGAAACGTCCCTCCCTTTCAGCCATACCTAGCCGGGATTTCAGAAGACAAGTATGCGGCTGCTGCGGCCGTCTTCTCCCAAGTGAAGTTTCCCGGTACTGAGATTCCTCCGTTATCGGAGATGATGAATCAGAAGGGGTTTGGTCGAGTGGCGTATCAAAGTCTCCAAGTAACCATAAAGTTTTGCTATCAGATTCTGCCCCAAGTTCTATTTGTACTAACACAGATTTTTGGCTTGTAGTGCAATGCCGAGGTGGTCCGCACTTGCATCAATTACGAGAATGCGGTGAAAACGTTAACCAAGCAGGTCGTGAATCTGAAGTCCCAGCTCTCGGACCAATCAAAAAAGCACGAGGAGGCGCTATCTTCGGCTGCCACTCGTGCAAAGAATCTGGAGGAGGAGAACCTTCGTCTGAAGACAGACGAAGAAGCTAAGGAGAAAGAGATCGCGAGGCTCAAAGGCGAAGTGGAGGCTTCCGCAACAAAGGCGAGGACCGAGCTCAAGGTTGAGGTCGCGGCCAGAGTTCAGAAAACCAAGGCGAAAATGGTGGAGTTCAAGAAGACTCTTCTGGTTGACTTCGTCTACGATAGACAGATTGCGAACAACCTGACCTTCTTGGATGAGGTCGAAGCCGAAGGCGAAGAGAAGAGTTTAGCTGACTTCCGGAACGAGCTTCTCGAGCATGCTCCTAAGTACGAGGCCGCGGGGCCAACTTTCTTTAAGGGCCTCAACACTTTGTTCGATGGACTCGTGCTGTCACCAGAGGATCCTCACTCCGAAGAATAGTCTGGGTTTCTTCGTGTTTATCAAGTGCTCAACTTGTTTTTTTTTCCTTTTCTCCTTTATTTTCGTTTATGACATTGAATCGGTGGTGTTAAACCTTGTCGCTTGGAGCGAATACATTGCCTGGACGGCTTTATCCATTTTGGTATGTTTTATCGTTTGCTTTTCATGCTTTGAGTTATATCTCTTATGAGTGCGAGGTGTGACCGAATGATGGAGACATGATGTGTAGATAGTTGAGCGAGTATTAGGACCTCATCCATTGGCTTGACTAAGCGTTAGGACGTTTGCTCGTAGGTGTGAATAAGACCAGCGTCATAATGTAAACTTGGTTTTGTGTGAGCTATACTCGTTCTCATCTGTTAGTCTGAATAGACGTTAAGATTTTGCCCTGGGATGTATAAAAGACCAACAATTAAGGCTAGCTGGGTTTGGTAACGCGCGTGAAAACTATAGACAGAAGCTATGCAAGAGACTTAGGTAATGTTGACTTTCAACATTGTGACCAGCAATGACGAGTAGCGTGTTTCTTATGCTTTGTGTATTCTGAAATAACTAAGGCATAGGATGCCGAGCAAGGGATATGTTGTAAAAGGAGAGTATGGATCTACTCCCAGTCCCCCCCGTTTGGAGGAGGGGGCTAGCTGGACCTATCCAAAGATGAGCTGCCCACGTACCCGTTGAAGGGATCAAGCCGAGCCCGTAGTTCAAGTCTGTGTTGCTTTTTTTGTTTTTTTTGAATAACGGAGTACCAAGTACTACTGATAGTACTTCTTAAGATGACGAGCATTCCAAGAACGTGGAATGACTCTACCATCCATCGCGACGAGCTCATAGACGCCGGGTTTCACGACGTTAGCAACGCGGTAAGGTCCTTTCCAATGCGCACCGAGCTTCCAGGTGTTTGGTTCTGCTGTGTTCTAAAAGACTTTGCGTAAGACGAGGTTGCCCTCGCGGAAACGCCGAGGGCTGACGTGCAAGTTGTAATATTGGGCAGCCTTCTGCTGGTAATTCTGAAGACGGACTAGCGCGATCACGTTTTTCATCAAAGAAATCAAGCTGGTCCAATAACATGGTGTTATTAACCCCTCATCTTGGGGTGCCAGCTACTGACGAAGTCCGGGAAATTCCATCTCCACTGGGATCACGCACTCGGATCCATAGACGAGGGAGAAAGGAGTTTCGCCAGTGGGACGACGAGGAGTCATTCTGTGTGACCATAGAACTCCATCTAATCCTTTGGCCCATCGTACATATGGCGTGTAATCTTTTTTTGAGTCCATCGACGACTGTTTTATTGGTAGCCTCCGCCTGCCCATTACCTTGCGGATAGCAAGGAGTAGACTTGGTGAGTCGGATTTTCCATTTTTCGCAGAATCCTTCAAACCGAGCTGAGATAAACTACGATCCGTTATCCATGACAATCTCATATGGGATACCGTGCCTGCAGATAATAAACTTCCAGGAGAAGTGTTCTACCTGAGCGTCCTTGATGCCGGCGTAGGACCCGGCCCTCCACCCATTTTTAAAAGTAATCAGTGAGGACGAGGAGAAGCTTCTTGGTCTTGGAATCAGGCATGGGCCCGACGATCTCCATGGACCACCTCATGAAAGGGTAAGGGGATGATACTGAAGATAGCAGTTTAGCGGGCTGGTGTATCATCGGAGCATGGTGCTGACATCGCTCGCACCTACCCGCATATTGTTCGCAGTCGTGGACCAATTGTCGGCCAGAAGAAACCATGGGTTTTGATTATAATAGCGAGACCTCGACCGCCCAAATGATTTCCACAAGATCCATCGTGGACTTCTTGCATGACGCGCGGGGCTGCATCACCTTCGATGCAGTGGAGAATGGGTCCTGAGGCTGACCATTTGTAAAGTCGTCCTTCGGCGACGGAGTACCGTGCCGCCTGAGCTCTGAGTTTTTGCGCGGCCCATTTTTCTGCTGGGACTATGCCTTCGGTGATGAAGTTCTGTAGCCTGGAAATCCAGGGTTGATCACACCTATATGTTGGGTAATTCTGTGTGACCAATTTCTACAGGCGCATGGCTGATGTCTTCTGGGGAGGGATCGACCAACGCGACCTGGTGAGTTTCTTGAATGCTCGGGAAGTCCAGTAGCTCCATTGGGATAACTCGGCGAAAATCAGACACTAAGGCCGAGCCGAGGGCGGCCAGCGCGTCGGCCGACGAGTTCTCGGATCGTGGGATCTGAGTCAGAGTGAAGTAGTCGAAACCCGAGGCAAGATCTCGGACAATACTTAGATAAGCTTCCATTCGTTCATCGCGAATTGAGTAATCGCCATGAAATTGGTTGACGACAAGCTTAGAGTCACAGAAAGCGTGTAGTCGGCGGACCTCCATTCCGCGGGCTAATCGAAGTCCAGCGATGAGGGTCTCGTATTCTGACTCGTTGTTGGAAGCTTCGAAGTTGAGCCGGAAGGATTGCTCGATTACTTCGCCGTTTGGAGCGGTTAGATATATCCCGATTCCAGAGCCAAATTTGGAGGATGATCCGTCAGAGTGAAGGGTCCAGACCGGGAGTCCGACCCTGTCGGCTCCCATGTTGGCGACGGTGACCGGATCTGGAGATGTTGAGGTTAGCAGATTCGGTTCGGACGTCCTGTTGGCCTCAGGTGGGAGTATCGTGCCTTCGTTGATTTCTTCCGCGAAGTCGGCCAAAACGAAGTCGGCGAGAACTTGCACCTTTGTCGCCGTGCGTGGCCTATAATCGATATCGTACTCGCTGAGCTCAATTGCCCATTTAGCAAGACGACCGGATTGACTAGGACTGTGTAGAATGGCCCGCAGAGGATATGCTGTGAGCACGATGATTGCGTGGGACTCGAAGTAAGGACGTAACTTCCGATCCGAGACGACGACGGCGAGCGCCAATTTTTTCATTAACGGGTAGCGTGTTTGAGCATCTGTCAGGGATTGACTGACGTAAAAGACTGCTCGCTGTTTACTTCCCTCTTCTCTTATCAAGGCGCTGCTTACTGCCGATGATGACACTGCGATGTATAGAAAAAGAGGTTCTCCATCCACGGGTTTTGAGAGAATTGGTGGAGTCTTGAGATACTGCTTCAACAGCTGAAAAGCCGCTTCGCATTGGTCAGTCCACACTATTAATTTTGTGTCCCGGAGTGTCTTATAGAAGGGGAGACACTTATGTGTCGACCGGGAGATGAAACAATTTAGGGCTGGTACTCGTCCCGTGAGTCGTTGGACATGTTTTGTCGTTGAAGGTGATCACATGGACTCAATAGCTTCGATATGCTTGGGATTTGCTTCAATACCGCGCTTGGTGACCAGGTAGCCTAGGAACTCTCCTGATTCCACTCCGAATCGGCACTTGGTCGGATTGAGCTTCATATTGTACGAATTGAGCTTCTGAAAATATTCGTCCAAGTGGTGCACATGGTCAGAAGCTAGTAGTGACTTGACTAACATGTCGTCGATGTAGACCTCCATGGTTTTGCCCGGTTGTTCAGCGAACATTTTGTTGACCAGACGCTGGTAGGTAGCTCCAGCGTTCTTCAGTCCGAAGGGCATCACCGCTAACAGTAGGTTCCCCGGTCCGTGATGAATGTTGTCTTTTCACGATCGTCAGGATACATGAAGATCTGGTTATAGCCCGAGAACGCATCCATGAAGCTTAGTAGTTCGTTCCCAGCAGTGGCCTCGACAAGCCGATCGATATGTGGGAGTGGACAGCTGTCCTTCGGGCATGCTTTGTTCAAGTCCGTGAAGTCCACACATACTCGCCACTTTCCATTCTTTTTCTTGACGACCACATGATTTGCGATCCAGTCTGGGTATTTGGATTCCATTATAGATCCCACTTTTAGCAGCCGACAGCGTTGACCGCCGCAGCACGTTCATCGCCCAGCTTGCGCCTCTTTTGCTTGACTGGTTTGAAAGATGGGTCAACGTTCAGTTCGTGACAGGTTATCTGTGTGCTTATGCCGGGCATATCCTCAGCCGTCCATACGAACGTCTTCGCGTTGCGCTTTAGCAGTTCGATGATCTCCGCGCGTAGGGGATTCCGCAGCTGACTGCCAATTTCCACACATCGTTCGGGGTGCCCCTCGTCAATGGGCACCTGTATTACGGATTCTTCGTTCGTTAGTCTTGTGGGGGGCTCCGCAAGCTGTAATTGCTATAAAGCGACTGACAACTGTTTGTCGTCGTCGTGGTCTGCATGACTTTTCTTTACCACTGCAGCCGGTCTTCTGTCAGTCACTGGGGACCTAAACTTGTGCTCGGCCATGAGGCAGACTCTGGACTCCCGCTGGCTTCCTCGAATCGTCCCAACCCCCATTGGCGTTGGAAACTTTACGCACAAGTGGTAGGGAGAAGGTACAGCTCCCATCGCGTTTAGCCATGGGGTGCCGAGGATGATGTTGTAGATTGCCGGGTGGTCTGCAACTGAGAAATCCACAATCTTAGTCAGGCCAAGGGCTTGAACCGGGAATTTGATTGTTCCCAGTGTCATCGTCGTTTCATCAGAGAATCCTGTTAATGGCTTGGGACCGGAGAGTACTTCGATGAGAGGGATGTTCATCCTACGAAGGGTTTCTCGGAATATTACATCCACCGTGCTTCCGGTGTCGATGAGGACTCTTGCGATATCGAAGTCATTGACGAGGAGTTCGATCAACAGAGGGTGGTTATGGGGATGGACGATGCCCTTCGCGTCCCCGGTTTCGAAGGACAAACTATAAAAAGGAATATCGCGATCGGGTGTCACCCTAGAGACTGAGTCGGCTTGCCGTTGGAAGGCTTCGATGGAAGACACGGTATCAAAGCAGTATTGGGATTCTCCCATGATCATATTAATCCGAGATCGAGGACCCTGCTGCTGGTCTCCTTCCTCTCCTCTGTCGCGTTTGGCCGCGGAGCTGGTCGGGTGTCGTCTTTTTTTTGTCCAGGGAAATCTTTGACGCTAAAGCCTCCCAATTTCCCTCGGCCAGACATTTTGTCAAAAGGGCCTCAAGGACTTTGCAGTTGGCGGTGCTATGTCCTTTGTTCTGATGGTGGTCAAAGAAAGCATTTTCGTCGTAGGCATTCTGGAGGAGCCACTGATTGGAACGTCCTCTTCCTCGACCTCCTGTCCATCCCCCACCTCGGCCTCTGCCTCGTCCTTGGTTCCTTTCTGGCGTCTCCTCTGTGTAATAGCACTACTCATCTTCAGGATGGTCTACGAGGTAGTTATGGGAACCGCCCTGAAGTGCTCCTTCGTGGTCGACGTAGTGGCTGGTGGCTATCTTTGTACGTGTGGTCTGCTGCGGCACGGAAGGAGTTGGTCGGCCTGTGGACCTCCCTTGTTTGACCTGAAGGGTTAGGATTTCCTCCTCGTCGGCTATATATCCGACGGCCCGTTGAAGGGCTTCTTGGATGGTGTTGACTGGTCGTTTTGCCAGTAATCGACGAAGCTTGCCAGTGAAGAGAATGCCTGCTTCAGAGCCTCGAGGGTAGCTTCGTCCCCCATGCCGTCAATTTGCGTTAGGGTTGATTTGAATCTGACGATGAAATCGCGAAGAGATTCGTTCTGCCCCTGTCGAATGTTCCATAGATCTTTCCAAGTAGGCTCGGTTCCAGCCAGGATCACATGCTGCGCTAGGAATTTGCTCTGGAGGGTGTTGAAGTTATCTACCGAGTACGGGTCCAACTTTATGAACCAGCGGAGTGCTGTCCCATCCAAGTGTTCGGCAAACAGAAGGCAAAGACCAGCATCCCTTTGTCCTGGCGGGAATTTCGCGCGGTTCATGGCAACATGGAACGCGGCAATGTGTGCCTTAGGATCGGTAAGCCCTTTGAAGATCGGAATCTTAATTTTTCCAGGATCCGGGATGTTTACGGCCGTGATGGCCGGGATGAAAGGAGTTCTTCTCGCCTCTTCAAGCATTCGGTCAATCGCAGGGGCCGATGAGGTCGCCCGATGAATCTGGTTCTGAACAGCTTTAAATCCGTCGTTGGTTCTCGCGATCATGGCTTTCATCTCATCTAGTTCGGCGTGAAGGTCTCTGTGTCCGGATTCGTCGTCAAGACCATGTTCGTCGTCCAAAACCTCTATTCTGTTGGCAGCGGCTTCGGAATCTTTGACTTGTTCGCCTTTCGTTCCTGCAATCTTGTCAGCTCCTGACTCTTCCCTATCTTGGTCATCCGTGTTTTGAGACAGCTCGCGGTTGATAATTGGTCCGCTAAGCGTCGAATCTCCTCGTCTCGGGGGAGGAGGAGGAAGGCAAGTGGGATCCGTGATCCTGAAGGTATTGGTAGGCGTCTGGAAGCCAACGTTGAAGTTGAGGGAGCTCCGAACATTAGTTGGGACTTTTCTCGGAGGTTTGCGCGTTGCGGCCAGCTGGGTAGAAATTGAGTTTAGCTGGTTGAGGATGCTGAGGTTAGTCGTCTCTTGTTACGAGGCCCGGTGAGCGAGATCAGCCAGTGTAGCCGCGACGGCTTCTGGGTTGACCTCGACACGCGCGACTCCCTGGTTGTCGGTCACAGTTNGGACTTTTCTCGGAGGTTTGTGCGTTGCGGCCAGCTGGGTAGAAATTGAGTTTAGCTGGTTGAGGATGCTGAGGTTAGTCGTCTCTTGTTGCGAGGCCCGGTGAACGAGATCAGCCAGTGTAGCCGCGACGGCTTCTGGGTTGACCTCGACACGCGCGACTCCCTGGTTGTCGGTCACAGTTCGCGTGATAGTAAACGGCGTGGCCGTTCCTGGCTGCTGTCCTTCGGTAGGGTTTTGGTGCTCGTTAGTCATTATTCTTTGCTAGGATTTCGGTTTGTGAGAAAAGTTATCGGATTCCCCACAGTCGGCGCAAAATTGTGTGGGTAAAATCACACAATCACTATTTGTTTGAGGATATGGGTGAGGAACTCGAGACAAAGAGCAAGACACAAACACAAAAGATCTAGCAAAGGATTGCTTTGTATTAATTATGAAAAGAGTCTTTCGTTGCGTAAGCTTTTAGGGTTTTTAGGCTAGAAAGAGATGATCTAACAAGTTCAACCTAGTAAGATATATATACAAGATTATGCCGACTTGTCGATAGGTTCCGTCTTCCTAGATCTTCTCGTATTCACCTTTATCATCAATATGGGCTCTCCTCGTACTTGGACTTGAACGTATGGGCCTCGATAATGACTTCGACATTATCGTCGAATGCTGACTTTGTCAAGATAAGTTCACACTCAACCATAGTGTGACCTTGCGTTGATGCCCACCTCGCACTTAGGCCGAAGGGTGACTAAATAACGACTTCGCTATCTGGTGGGCGCAATGTCTCTGTGCGTGTTAAGTGATTGTGAGGCCACATACGACCTCGCATGTAGGATTTCCTATAACGGCGAGGTTGCCATTCCATGACCTCGCATTTAGAGGGCTCCATAATCGCGAGGTGGCGTTGTTCGTCTAACGACCTCGCGCTTAATACCATAGTGAATGAAGAGGTCATGGTCAGACGGCCTCATGGTTACGCAGGATATGTTAGAGGAAGAGGATCCTTCAGCTCAATCATTAGTTTATCGTGTGGGGATATTTGACCCCCACAGGTGGCGCCGCTATCAAGATACCATGCAGAAATTGAAGCGGACGGTCCAGCGACCATGTTAGTGTTCGGTTGCCACGGCGTGGACTGCGGTCTCAGATTATTGAACATGGAGGTGTGAACAGATTGCAAGTGTGGACACCTTCTCGCACTATGTCCTTGAGTGTTGCAAATTACCTAAGTACAGACGCGGTGTTCGTTGCTCCTCACGAGCATTGTTCTGTTTGGACTGCCACTGGTTGTTAGAGTTGTGAGACTTGTGGCGAGTTGGATTGGTGGAAGCGGAGTTGTTGTTGTTATTGAACCAGCGGTTGGGACGGTTCTGAGCCACATTGGCTGTGACGGGCATGGAGGGATTTGAAGCAGAGTGAGCAGCGGAGATCTTGAGTTCCTGATTAATCAATCTTTCATGGATCTCAGGCAGAGACGGCGCAGTATCTTTGGCCTTAACTTGATCTACAACGGACTTGTACTCTTCGGGAAGATGCTTGAGCACAATCTCGACTTGATCTTCATGCTCAATAGGTTTGCCTAAAAGAGCAAGCTCATCAAACCGAGTGAGCAAACCACGCATATACTCATCAATGGTTTTTCTTCCTTTGGACCATTGTTCGATATGTGTCTTCAACTGTTTAACATGACCATAGCTGGGATTGACATATGTGCTTGCTAAGGTGCTCCAGATCTGAGCGGATGTGGTAGCAAGAGACACCATCGGCTGAACGGAGGGAGAGATAACACCAAGCAAGGTGCTATAAATGAGTCGATCTTTGTGCTTGTAGAGCACGTAGGCAGGATTCTCACTGACCGTTTCATTGACAGTGACTATAGGCGTAGGCACCACATGAGATCCGTCCAAATAGCTAGACAGAGCATATCCATCGAGCAAGGCATGGATCTGAAGACTCCACATGAGATAGTTTGTGGAAGTGAGTTTAGACACATTGGATGTGTTGATGATAAAGATGGACTGAGAACCAATATGGAGGATGTCACCAGTGGTTGGTTGAGAAGCGGCCATCGTAGTGGCGAAAGAAATTTAAGAAGCGTAAAAAAATTTTGTGTTTAAGGTATCAAGAGCTCTAATACCATGTAGATTGTGTGAATTATATTATTATTAGAATGTCGTAATATAGTATTTATACAGATATACATGAGGAGAGCTAGGTATACATATATAGATTATGATCTTCTATAGGATATCCTTTTTCTAAAGTTTCTTTATTTTTGTGTGAATTCAATCATAAACCCTTAGAATCATTAACGTAAGCTCCAAAACCTGACATACATATCTAGAATATGGAAAATGAGTAATCCACGTCCCCAAATATACTGTACAACTAATTATTTATGAATGATTTCTCATTGTTATTGTATATATTGTATGTTTAATGGTTTTAATCTATGATTTTACCGCAGCTTTGTGTCTTTCATAGAGTCTTTTTATCTATTTTTTGAGTCATTACATGTTTTATATTGCTTTTGGATGAAAAAAAGACATTTGGGTGCAAAGAGGTGTGGAATCATTATAAGTATGGTATTCATTAAAAATCTTCCCATGGTTAGTTGAGATACAAGTTTAGTCAGCTTTCATTTGATGGTGATTTGAAGTCAATCGAATAAATGGAGCCAAATTTATACCAATTTATGTGAAGACATGTCATACTAAAACTTTCTGAAAACTGGCACCGATCTGTGGCATTGGTATGCATAAGTCCACGCCATAATCCAGATTTTAGAATCAAGCTCATCTGCTGAAATTTCTTGTATACTAGCATCAGTCTATGGTAATGATATGTACAAGCCAATGTCAGAGTTCATATTTTGGATTTGAACAACAGACTTCAGATCTAAAAATTAAGGAAAATTCGTTTTTCAACTAGGATTTTCCAAATCAACCAAATTTTGACAGAGACCATTAAATACTCGTTCTCTCGTATTTTTAGGGATACACTTTTTGTCTCTCTAAAAATTCAAAAGACACA
>OVAP01001265.1:0-25120 GCA_900406295.1 Aurinia saxatilis | reverse complement strand
TAGTCAACTGTATTCTTGCAGTTAGCTGTTAGGGTAAATTTGAGCATATCACCCTTGGACCCCTCAACATAACATTCCCGGTTATCCGCATCATGAAGCATAATAATGCGATTTCTCATTCTACGACCCTTAACAAAGTTATGGAAGTATAGGGTGTTGCAATCACCAGTCTTCAACCATTTAACCCTTGACTTTTGTTTCCAAAAGCGTTCCTCATCACGATAGTGTTTGCGACCTCAGACTTTAAGTGCCTTAACAAGTGAGGATCAGGCAATAACTTGCTGACCTCAACTTCTAGCGCATTATGCAAGGCCGCAAGACGAGTTCCTGAATTTTGATTTGTGGTTCTTTTCCATGCTGATAACGCCTTCCGACAGTTTGAAATGCGTTCAACTAGAGGAATAAAAGGGTACTCATCGGTGCCTAACCACCCTTTCCGAAGAATATTCTCGACTCCTTCCTGATCAAGCCATCTTTTATCAAAACAAAAATTTTCCCGACTACGCTCCAAAGGGTCAAAGACATACTTGATTAAGATTGGCCTATGGTCAGACCCCCATAAATTTAAGTAAGTCATTTTCGACCGTGGAGAGAAATTAAACCAAGAATCATTTCCAAAACTACGATCAAGCTTACATTGTACATAATGGCCCTCTCGCCACCCTGTCCATGAGAAGGAATTCCCCTCACTGTTGAGTTCACGGATTTTACAATTGGATATCATATTTCTGAAATCCCAAAAGGTGTAATCCTCCCGGATAGGCCCCCTAACTTCTCATCAGCACTGAGTAATTCATTAAAATCACCCACCAGTATCCACGCATCATCACGATGTAAAGAAATTTGAGCCAAGGCATCCCACACAGGCAAACGGAGACCGGAAACCGGTTCTCCATAAACGCAAGAAAGGAAATAAGAAAGGGATCCATGATTGACTTGTAAGTCAATGATCCTATTATTAAAAGAAATAACGTTGACTACAAAGGCGCTCTTCCACATTACAGCCAAGCCACCACTACAGCCCACTGGCTCTACAGTGAAGAGCTCATCATAACCTAAACTTTGTTTTAAATTAAACATAAATTTATTTTTTTGTTTTGTTTCCATAAGAAATAAAAAATCTGGAAATTTTTTTTTGCGCAATTCACGCAGACGGGGAACTGTGGAGGAGCTACTAGCTCCTTGACAGTTCCAACTCAATATGCTCATTGGATCTTCAGCGGCTTCACACCGGAAGCCACCGTTGTTGTTTTTGACGCCTTGTTTCTTGAACCTGATTTTGATGAACCTTCACCAGGAGGTACCAGGGGTTCCTTGACCAATGAGCCTGGCTCCTTTTTCACCTTAGTAGACTTGACTTTCTTTATTGCCGGGATCATTAAGGGCTACTTAATAACCATTATAATTTAATTAAATTTATTCTGATTGATGTTGACTTTGACTAGTGATAGTGTCTTAGGAACACTGGATTCTAATTGTCTTATGTCAAACAGAACCCAATCAAAATCAGAACTAAAATAGTTTTTAGATTAACAATTAAATAGTTTACTAGGTGATTGTGCGGACTGGAAAGGTTTTTACTATAAATTACACAAATAAAATCAAACATATTTTTATAATATTATATCATAATTATATCATAAACGTAATTGTAAAATAAAATGAACTCTTCCTTTGTTTCCAACATATGCATTAGAAGAATGATTGGTATGTGTTCTTATGTTATTTCAACATCCGCCGATCACCTAAATCACATTATGTTATTTTATTTTTAGTCTATAATGTTTCAAATGTATCAAATATTATAATCAATAACTTCACATTTTATTTTTTTAAAGAAATTTATTGTGTATAGTCTTTAGAAAATTTGTTTAATGTGATTCGTTAAATCTGGGTTGTTTATATCTAAACTGATATTTTGATTCAAATGTATTTTATTCGATTAAATTGTATAATCGGATAGTTTAACATCTGATTGATTTATTTTTGTATTTGCTATTTTAGTTATTGTAATAGAATAACCTTATTATTCTCAATTCTTAATAGGTCCAAAACAAGGAAATTGATAATTTTAAAAGCTAGAAATTGCAATAAAAACTCCAAGAATAGAGAAAGTGACCAAACCAATCAAAGATCATCGAGACAGATAAAGAATTAGCTTGGTTTCGATTTCAATATTTTGGGTACCAAAGCTAGAGAGTCCAACAAAGTATATCTAATTTATGGTCACATTCAATTGGTACCAAATGGGTCATTAGCCTAAACTCATCGTATTTAGATTGGTTATTTTTACCCCCCCCCTCCCAAAAAAAGAAAAAAAGACTGTGGGGTTTTATGATATATATAAAATTTAATTTCAATTTTTTGTAAGTTTTTATGTGATGTTGTAATATCTATAAAATTTTAAACTATAAACAACAAACATGATAAACATGAGACAAAGTAACACAAGACGCCCGACCCAAAACATGAAATAACTTTGATTATTGTAAACCTTCAATGTATTTATTTTGATAGACACGAGACAAAGTAACACAAGAACACAAAACGTTTTTAATGGTCTTATAAAGCAGATAATATTACAACATAGCACATAAGATCCACATAACATTATGCCACATCTATTTTTTTTCCCATCTTTTTTGCATGTCTCTTCTCTGCTTATTAGAACCACGAAAAGACCAATCAAGAATCATTCATTTTAGATGTTTGGTCTCACGTTTAGACTTATCAGCCTGTCTCACACATATTTAACCAATCAGTTTTAAAAAATGTTACAAACTTCAGAACCTTTTAACTGTTAACACTTAAGGAAACAAACCTGAGACCAGTAAAAGATCCAGATGATGCAGATTTCGTGAGTGATGCGAGGATGTTTCTTTCTTGCCTGAAATTGAAATCAAATTAATATATGCTAAGAACATGTATGTTTCTTTTATAATTTGATATCATTAGAAAAAAAGAACATACTAATTTGTATCCCTCTGGTGGGAAGGAATGTATCTCTCTCAAGGCTCCTTGAAGTTGTTCTCTTTCTCAATAATGCACTACAAAATAGATTACAACTATTAGTTCACATGTTTCTAATGTGAAGGGAACTGAAGTAGAGAGTCGAAACAGATTTCATTACTGACCCTCTCACCTATTATTACCAAATTCACATGAAAATGAGAACTTTTTGCAATGAAAAGAGCCATCTGCTATGTTGAAAGATGTCTCCTTATCAAGGCAAACTTCTCTGTTCAGAACAGGTGAATGAGTGGAGATAAAATTTGGTTCACCAATATGTACAAGGATCTCCAACATGTGCAATTTGATGAAGAATCTCGATAAATCAAACTCAAGCTCCTTTATTTTTGCTCTACCTTTAGGTGTCTGCAGTTTTGCAGAGGAAATAAGAAGAATCTAAGAAAAAGTTTAACCAGGGATTGACTTGTTAGATTCGATTTGAATTCTCCAATAGATACATATTCAATTAAACTCTGTATCACACATAGACTCAAGTAGCTAAAAAGTTAGAATTAAAGAAGAAATCATAAAGAAAAAAAATTGATTTGACTTAAATCACAAAAATCAAAGACATATACACAGACCTTATTGAAAAACAATTCATCATCCTTCAAAGCAGTTCCAGCCAGAAATCTTGACATTAACATCAATCTACAAAACTGATATAAAAGACAACAATATGCAAAACTAACTTTGAAAAACAACAATCTGCAAAACCCAACTCAAAGTCATTAATTTATCAAAATTTCTCTGGACACAAAACTTCGCAAAGAAAAAGACGATTTATATCCAGAAACATAAAAAAAAAAATTGAAGCCTACAATATATGCCAATCTGTTTCCCCTCGATTGTATGTAGAATGCCTGCAGCAAATCGAAGATCAAATTAAAAAACATAGCACCATCGAATTGACAAAAAGACAAAGTCTTTAGCCATATAAGGCAACAACAAAGCCACCTTCGAGATAAACTAAACCTACTAACAATCTCCAAAACTACAAATCGCTATGAATGTGTACATGTCTAACTGTTTAAGCCTAAGATGATACCTAATATGGGAATCCAAATGCAAAAAACTCAAAACTGGAACATGATATATCTTATTTCTTAGCTACATGAGACAAATTATGTAAACTCAATAACCAAAACAATGATTGATGTGTCAAATAAGTATGAGCTTAGACTCTAACCAAATAAAAATAAGTCTGAAATAAACAATGATTGATACGTCAATAACAATGAAGATTTATAATGATCAAATTTCAGGTTATCACATTTGGTGGTTCACTTTCTAGTTGCATCTCAAAAAAACAATCTCAAAGCTTCACCGCTAAGACCAGACTCTGCATAGGCTGCAAGTTACATATTCCACCATAGAGTCTCTCTATTCCTCTAGGGATTTTATTTGCTTATGCAGAGACAACTGTGGAGGGATGGTAATTCTCCATAGACAATAGCGTTCCTCTGTTGTCTCAACAACTCGTCGAACGACGACGCACAAGGCATCTCGTCTCTATCGTACGAAGCAAACTGCTCTCGTTTCTCTACTTCTGTATCCGATTGCTGCGTCGACGATGACGTCGGAGCATAAGGCATAAAAGAAGAACGAGAGAAAGCAAGAGATCTAAATAACAATGAAAGTGTATCGACTCATTCAACAACAACCCATAAACAAAAATTTACAAAACTGCATTGATTTCAAAAATTAAAAAGATAGAAATACTCGATTTTGTTAGACTAAGAATTTTAATTTTACGTATCTTTTAGATTAAATACCAAAATTCATGTTTTTCAAACATGTAAATCACTTAGAGGTCTATTAATACTTTGGTTGATTTGGAAAAGGGAAAAATGTTATTTAAATCATGAACTTTCAAATTTATGCTATTTAAAGCATGAACTTTGTGACAAGCCAAAAAAAGCATGAACTATTTGTGTAGAGTAATATTAATCATCAAGTTTGGTTGATCAAGCCAAATTAGTCATACCGTTAACTCAACTAACTGTGATGTTTACAGACGTTAATTAATCGTTACTTATTTCTGGTAGTCAAAACATAGTATTTTACAAACTCAGATCAAAAGAAAAGCCCCAATTCTCCCTTTTAATTCCTAATTTTGATTTCCCCCAATTCTCTTCTAGAACCTAAATCCCCATTTCCTCTTTTCCAAAATCATGCCAAAGGTTAGAATGAAATGCAAATTAAGAACAATTGGCTCATCTAGTCAAGGTGAATCACTAGCTATTGATTCATTTCATCCTCCATCGAGGGCTGTTGCAGAGTTAGACGCAGGTGAAGAGACCGTCGGTGTTGCCGGAGGAACAAAAGATCGATCACGCTGGCGTAAAAAACGTAAAGATGAGGAGTTTGAGGCTAAACCAGGGCACGCTAGTGAAGATGTCGGTGTTGTCGGAGGAACACAAAATCGATCACGCCGGCGTCGTAAAGATGAGGAGGTTGAGGCTGAACCAGAGCACGATAGTGAAGATGATTGTGGTGTTTATGGTGATGAAGATTGTGATGGTATTGATGATGGTGGTGGGGAGAATGATGATAACGACGGTAATGGTGAAGATAAGCAAGAGAACGGTTTAGGAGCTGAAGAGGATGATAATTTGAACATTGAAGAAGACTTCCCAGAAATTGTTAGAGGCGAAGAAGATGACACAGATGCTGATAGTGGAGACGATATTTGGGATGAGGATAATATTCCTGATCCATTGTCCTCTGACGACGAGGACGAACTCGAAACCAAAAACAGTGAAGAAGCAAAAGAAGCACGTAGAGATTATGACGATCCAGAAGATTTCCTAGGATTGGGGAAAACTTACAATTCTCCTGAAGACTTCAAGCTTGCAGTGTTGAAGTACTCTTTGAAGACAAGGTATGACATTAAAATTTATAGGTCTCAAACTATGAGGGTTGGTGCAAAGTGTTGCTATGTTGATGATGATGATATTCAATGTCCGTGGAGNTGGAGAGTGTATTGTGCGTACGAGAGGAAGAAGCATAAGTTGCAAATAAAAGTTTATATCAATGAGCATATATGTGTGAGGTCGGGGTATTCAAAGATGTTGAGGCTGTCTACTATTGCAATGTTGTATGAGGAAAGATTGAGATTGAATCCAAAGCTTACAAAATATGAAATGGCTGATGACATCAAGAGTGTATACAGCTTGGAAGTGACTTTAGATCAGTGTGCTAAGGCGAAGACCAAAGTTCTAAGAGCAAAAAAGGCTAGTCATGAATCACAGTTTGCACAAATCTGAGATTACCAAGCAGGGGTTCTTAAGCAAAACAACGACTCAGAATTTGAGATAGAGACAATCCCGGGGCCAACAATTGGAAGCAAACAGTGGTTCTATCGTTTATATATATGCTTTAAATCACAAAAGGAATCTTGGAAACAGACTTGTAGACCCATCATAGGATTAAATGGAGCTTTTTTGAAATGGAATATAAAAGGTCATCTTCAAGCTGCAGTTGGAAGAGATGGAGATAATAGAATTGTTCCTCTTGCGTGGGCAATTGTTGAAATAGAGAATGATGATAATTGGGACTGGTTTGTGAGTTGTCTCTCTGTGAGTGCAAACACACTCACGCTTCTCACTGCCCTTCTTCTTCTATTCTTATATGTGTTTCATCTTCTCTCGTTGAATCTTTATGTCATTATTGAACTAGTGTTTTGTTTTTGTTTTAACTTGATCGTAATGTATGGATACTTATGTTGTTTATGAGTGGTTTGATTTATGGATGTTTTCTTTTAGTCTGATTTTGATTTCATTACCAAAGTAACATTTATGCATTACACAAGACAAACTTTAACCAAGACACATACCAAGAACTTGTAACCAAACATCAAACAACTAACTAAGCAAACAGAAAACAAAGAACAAGACACATACCAAAGACACATAACCAAAGACACATACCAAAGACACGATACACAAAAGACACATTACGACTACAATTCAAGCCACTAGAAACCAAGAACAAACTTTTGTTTTTTTGCTTTAACAAGCTCTGCGATCACTATGATAATAACAATAACACACAGGCACACCAAGCTCAATTTGATCACCAGTTTCCATTTCTTAAGCTCCCTTTTGTTCCACATTCCATCTTCCTCCAATTCTTTTATCCTAGTCTTTAACTCTTCAATCCCACTCCAACCTCAGTTTTTGCATTGTTTATCTCAATGTAAATGTTGGATAACTTCAGTAAAGCATCTGTAACCTCCTCATAGACACCATCTTCAACCCATTTAAACAAGTGATCCTACATTTACAAAAGAAAAACACAAAATTTATATGTTATTTCAATCGGTTTCAATTTGTTTGTACTAACATCGTTAACTCACAATAACGACCTCACAATATTGATATAGCAGAGAAATAATCAAACCCAGAAAATTCAACCAAACAAGAAAAACACAACATCAATTCTACTTACATCTCGTCTGGTTGGACAACCGAAGAAAGGTCTTCCTGGGTTTTGTTTTGTGCTCGATGTATAGATGATGACATCTAACCCGCAATGACACTTTGAAGGAAGCCCGCGGCCTCCATCCTCAACACTCGATTGTCCAAAATTGAAGCTCATATCTGAAATCAACTAGAATCAAGCCGAAAAGGACTTGGGGTTTTGGGAGAGGATGAAGAAGGGAGCCAAGAGAAAAGATGGTCGCAAAGGTGCAGCGGCGAGTCAGGAGGAGGAGGATGTAGCTGAGTTCGTGGAGGTGACGACGCAGGAGGAGACGCGAAAATTTGTTACCGCGGGATAGATAATGTCCACAATATTACCGCGGGATAAGATGCATAAAATCGTGTATACAATCGTTGATGAATTTAAGATAGAGAATAAAGGAAGAGAGGAACTGGGGATTTAGGGTTCTAGAAGAGAATTGAGGGAAATCGAAATTAGGGATTGAAAGGGAGAATTGGGACTTTTTTTTTTTTATCTTGAATTTGTAAAACACTATGTCGTATTTTGACTAACAGAAGTAAGTAACGATTAATTAACGTCTGTAAACATCACAGTTAGTTGAGTTAACGGTATGACTAATTTGGCTTGATCAACCAAACTTGATGATTAATATTACTCTACACAAATAGTTCATGCGTTTTTAGCATGTCACAAAATTTATGTTTTACATGACCTAAATTTGAAAGTTCAACATTTTTCCCATTTGGAAAATGCCCAAACCATCTAATTACTATTCGGTTTAATTTCTTTTGCACCACCTCCTTAATTTTGGATATTTCATGTCGGTTCGGTTCACTTATACGTTTCCAATTGGGATTTACACAAAGTTTCCTTTTCTTTTCTTTTCGAGTTTTATTCTTTGCAAGTTTATAAATACAAACCTAAGCACGAACGAATTGTTATTTGTTTACTTTGGCCTATAATTCTCTTTACACCGAACAAAACCTAGAGTTCCGATTTCCCTCGCCATGTCCGGAGAAGAAGAAGAAAACGCCGCCGAGCTCAAGATCGGAGATGGTAATCTTCTTCTCCACATCCTTCGCTATTGAAACCCACCAATTTAGGGTTCTTCGTTAAGATTACAATTGTGTTTGAGATTTGTTATGAATTTTGAAGATTTGTTTATTCTTTTTGTTAATTAGAGTTTCTGAAGGCAAAGTGTTTGATGAACTGTGAAGTCTCTTTGATTCTTGAGCACAAGTATGAACAGCTTCAGCAGCTTTCCGAGGATCCTATGAATCAAGTTTCTCAGTAAGTATTAGCTTTTCTGCTTCTCAAAAAGATTCGATTTTGATAGACTAAAAGTTTGAAGTGCGAGTCTTTTTGCTACGTATTACTTCTAGATTCGCTTGGTATCAAATGGTTATGGCGAATTCATGATTTTGATTGAGAAACTTATGTTTTTTTTTGTCTCATTGCAGAGTGTTTGAGAAGTCCTTGCAATATGTGAAGCGATTTAGCCGATACAAAAATCCTGATGCTGTTCGACAAGTTCGAGAAATATTGAGTAGACATCAACTCACTGAGTTTGAGGTAAGATGTTAAATCTTTTTGGGATTAGATCAATGAGTAGTTTTCATAGAAGACTAAAAACTCATTGCATTGGGTTGTTATTCAACAGCTCTGTGTTCTTGGCAATCTCTGTCCTGAAACTGTTGAAGAAGCAGTGGAGATGGTTCCTTCTCTTAAGGTATAAAATTGTCTTACTCTCTCTATTTACTGGTAAGATGGTCTTGATTATATCAAGTGGACTTTGGAGATGATGGAAGCTTCTTCTCTTTTGTGTAGACAAAAGGAAGAGCTCATGATGATGAAGCAATTGAGAAGATGCTCAATGATCTCTCCCTAGTCAAGAGATTCGAGTAGTGCAGAAAAGTTTCAAGATCTGAGATGGATAACATATTTTGGAGTTACCTGATGCATTCTAGCTAATGTTTTGATGGATTTAAAAGTCTTTTGTGTTTGAAATCATAAAACTTGGCTATAATTTCTGCAGTTATGCCTTCTTGTTAAATGAGTGTAATTTACAATGAATGATTCAACCTATCAATGAAATATTAAACATATCATTCATTTTGTACATACTCAAAGCTATGTGTGCAGCTTCAGTTCCACCTCTTGAAAAGCTTTCATCTTGTGTTATCTCTTTGAATTTGCCTCTTTTACCTTTGGATTACTCTAATTCTGCAGATGATCCAAACCATACACATTCCTCCACTCCATTTTCCCTTTCCTCACCCCACTCCAAGGCTCACACCACATTATTCTCCTGTCCTGATGACAAGTGTATAATATTCTATCTACCACCCAACAGTCTAAATCATTCCACACACCTCAATTCAGAGAACTGTAGACCAAATTCATGTTAAAAATTTACAATGGATGGTCCAAGTTTTCAATGAAATATACAATATTTTTGTTCACTAAATTTAGTAATGGATAACAGTACATACATGCTGTTTAAAACAAAAAAAAAGGATAACAATGTAACATACACCTAAAGCCTATGTGTGAAGGTCTTTAATTCCATCTCTTGGCATTTTTGCTGGACTTTGACTTCTGTTTGGAAGCTTGGAACGCTTTCATCTTCTGCTTCTTCCTTGCTTCTCTCTCAGCCTTTGACATCTTCGACTTTGCTTTCACTTTTGGAGCTTTTTTCTCCAATTCTGCTTCTCTCTCTAGCTCTCTGGCTCTGGCTTCCAAGTTTTTCTCCAGGTAATACTGAGCAACATTTTCAAAGTTACACGATTTAGCATGAATAAATCTGGCAAAGGTCTACCACTAGAGGGCATCTAGGAAGAGATTTTTGTTACATTGTAGTCTCCTGCATAGTCCTTTACACCACCATCTCTGACTTGAATTACTCTGTTAACGATTTGTCTTATGAAGTATCGATCGTGTGAGACTGCGATGACTGTGCCTTTGTACTCATTTATCGCCTCCTGATGAAGGAAGGGATCAGAGGATCAGAAATTTACTGAACAACTTCCAAAAACAGTTAAGCCAACAGAGAAGAGAAATGTATCGATTAGTAACCTCGAGCATTTCTTTTGAAGGTATGTCTAAGTGATTGGTAGGTTCGTCCAACACGAGCAGAGTGGATGGTTTCACCATAAATTTACAGAAAGCAAGGCGTGCCTAAGACCACAAGCAGAAAAAAAATGGTCAATGAAGAACACCAAAGAGACACTACACGTCTTATTGGGAATGCAATAGGCATTAACATTACCTTCTCACCACCACTCAAAAGTGAGACCTTTCTATCAAACATGTCACCTTTGAAATTGCAGCGACCAAGAAGAGCTTTTATATCGTCAATTCTCCAATCTACAGCAGCTTCAACAACCGTCTCAATCACAGATTTATCCAAATCTAGAGCCTCTGCCTATAGTTAAAAAGTGAGTAAAACCATATAACGACTACTCTAATAGTCCTACACAATAGAACAAACCTGATTTTGCTCAAAGTAATTTGGCAATACATTGTGCTCCCCAAGAATGACTTCACCTCTCATAGGCTTCTCCATACCCATAATCAGTTTCAATAATGTACTTTTACCACATCCGTTTGGACCAAGAATAGCGATTTTCTCTCCCCTTTGTACCACTAGATTTGCCTTTTTAAATAACACCTGCTAGCATCAGATCAAAACATGAGGCCACAAGTAATAAAAGGAATATCCAAACAGTGTTAGTCCAATTCTATCATCTCACCTTATCCTCAAACCCAAATTCAAGATTCTTAACAGTGACTACGGATTTTCCGCTCAACCCACATTCTGGAAACCGAATTTTCATTTGTTTCCGCTGAAACGGCTTCTCTATTTGCTCCTCTTCTTGGAGCCTCTCAAGTTTCTGTTTATAACAAACAAGAGAAATAAGTTTCCATACATTCCCTGCTTAACAACTACTAAATTTGCTGCTCGTGTTAACCTTTTCTGCCGAAGAAGCTCTACCAGAATTTGCTCCAGCTCCTAGCCTACTAATCAAATCTTTTGTTGCTTCAATCTCTTTCTGTTGCTTCTCCCAAGCAGCATACTGAGCTTCGACCCACTCTGCCTTTGAAATCACATACTGAGAGTAATTACCCTCGAAAGTCCTCGACACACCCATCTCCGTTTCCACAATCTTAGTACATAACTGATCAAGAAACGCTCTATCATGCGATATTATAACCATAGGCACATCCTGCGTACTCAAATAACCTTCAAGCCACTCAATAGTATCAAGATCCAAATGATTCGTCGGCTCATCCAAAAGCAATAAATCCGGATCCTATTCACATAACAATCATCACACATCAAAAAGCTAATACCTTCAGTACAGAAACCAAAAACAAATCACATTTCTCAATACCTGAAGCAGAATCTTCCCAAGTGACATTCTCATTTGCCATCCACTACTAAAAGAAGCCACAAGCCTCTCTCCATCCTCCAACACAAACCCTAACTCCACCATCAACTTACTAACCCTCGCATCAACAGAATCCAAATCAACCTCTTGACCTCGTCTCTGCAATTCATCAAACTCATCAAGTAACCTCCCCATCACCTCCAAATCATCTCCAGCTTCTTCAATCTCCTTCTGCAACCTCTCAATCTCCCTTTCTATCTCCATCTCTTCCTCAAAAGCATTCAAAAACTCTTCTTTCACAGTCTTCCCCAACGAAACCTCGAATTCTTGACTCAAAAACGAAACTTTCAAATTGGGTTTGGCTTTAATCACGTTACCCGAATCGGGTTCCTCTTGACCTGTAATAATCTTGAGCTGTGTGGTCTTCCCCGCACCGTTAACACCGATTAACCCTACCTTTTCACCTTTCTTCACTTCCCAATTCACATCTTTGAGCACCGTTACGCCTTCGTAGCTTTTGCTTATGTTCTCGAGTCTCACTCCTGAAGAGATCCCAGACGCATTGCTGTTTATTTGCTTAACGATTCGTTCTGAATCGGAGGGAGCTTGGGATTTGATGATAATGGGGAAGTTTTGTCTAGGGTTTGAAACAGAGGAGGGTTTGAAACAGAGTGGTTTAGGGCATGGAAGGGGACGAGTAATGAAGAAGGTTGAACGGAGGTTTAAGGCATGGAGATTCGTTGTTAAACCCATTTTGGGTAATCACTATAGACATCAAATGATTCTGATTGTTGAAGTTTGTGGTTTTGGTTAACAAAAACTGAACAAGAATTTGTGAGCTCGAAGACGACGACTCTGTATTTAACACGTGGCAGTTCGTGAGCCATGAGCTAGCTTACATTCCGTGTCTAAATTTACATATTCTCTAAATCAAATGTAAGGAAACCCTCAAAACATATGACGTACGTATATAAATCTAAAATTATAATAGAAAAACGCAGCCTGAACAATTTAGGGTTTTCTGACCAAAGACGATGGAGCAGCCAAAAGGCCACAAACGACCAAGAAGACAATCAAAATCATCAACTTGTCCCTTACCTACCGAACTAACGTCAGAGATACTCTTAAGGTTGCCTGAGAAATCTGTTGCTAGGTCCCGTTGCGTGTCAAAGCTTTGGTTATCAATCTCCACTGATCCATATTTCATTGACGTATTCGAAACTCGGTCCCCACGGCCGAGTCTTCTACTCTGCTTCAGGAAAGATGACAATTTGTATTTCTCCTCCATTCCGCAACATACTCATAGTCTTCATCGTCAAGATTCCAACAAGTCTAATTACTCTTCTTCCCAACTTACTGCTAGTTATCTAATGAAATTCTCAGGAGAACAATATCATAGCTTACCCCCTACGGAATCTGTCCAGGGCTTGATCTGCTTTCAAGAACTCGATCGGCCGATAGTTTGGAACCCTAGCAAGAGCCAATCCTTAACCTTACCAAAACCTAGGAAGAGCTGGAAGGCTATAAAAGTGTTTTTAGGATACGATCCACTCCAAGGTAACTACAAAATAATGTGCATGCCTTTTAAAAGATCTTCCCAAGGCTGCCGAGTGTTAACATTGGGATCGGCTCAAGAGTCATGGAGAACGGTCAAGTTTAGTTATAAGCATATGCATCGTACTGACTATTATACCACTGGGCGATGTATCAATGGGGTTATATATTATATAGCCTATGTTTTTCGCACTCGTGATCGGGTTATAATGGGTTTTGATGTCCACTCCGAAACTTTTCATAGGATAGAATTACCATCGAATAGTTTTAAGGACCTATTAACTTATCAGGGGAAGTTAGCTTGTGGTGATTTGTCTTGTATGGATC
Source organism: Aurinia saxatilis (assembly GCA_900406295.1). NCBI lineage: Eukaryota > Viridiplantae > Streptophyta > Magnoliopsida > Brassicales > Brassicaceae > Aurinia > Aurinia saxatilis. The sequence goes on along the minus strand of OVAP01001265.1, from coordinate 11,393 downwards.
ATTCTAAAAGTGAAGCTCGGAGATTGTGGATTTTGGAAGATCCAAAGACACAAAAGTGGTCGGGTCAAGACTCATCTCTTTCATTACCTTTTAGTCATTATTATGAGCTTTTGAGAAACTATTTCGTATTCAGAGGTTTCACCCATGCTGGTGAGCTTATCTATGTACTACGGGACTTTAGTAAATCCTCATATGTTTTATTTCATGATCCGGTGAGAAACAGTTTTAGAAGATTTGAATTCAAAGGAATCGCAGATGGTGAAGAATTTGATGGTGCAATGCTTCATGTTTTCCAGAATCACATTGAGAGTCAAATTTCTTTATAACAATTGTTAATCTTTTCTCTTTTGGGTTGTTTTTCCTAGCTAGATGACATTTATTTTATGCAACTTTCTGAATTTTTTTCCTTATAATTTTCTCATTCCTGAATTATATCTTAGCTCACATTAGCACTTCGTGGTTACTCATAAACTAACGGCATAGTGTACAATCGGGTCCTGTGTGTAGGCTTATTTTAGTATATAGTACACAGTTTTGGTCTCAGTAAATAATGAAATGAATATTAAACAAAACATTTCCAAGACGTTATATGTGTTCAATTCATCCCACATCTCTACATTCAACTTCGTTTTATATTGATTTAGGAGAATTTCAAGAAAACACCTCTTTAAAAATACCATTTTATAAGTCATCTTATAAAATTTATTAAATATTTTTTTTTTTTTTTTGNTTTTTAAAATTTTTTTTTTTTTTTTTTGTTAACCGAGGGTATCTGGGCCGAAGCCCAACTAATCCCCAGGGGGACAGTACTGCCCCAAGTCAATTGCAACCACTAGACTACCATTGCTTGGTTATTAAATATTATGAACATATAATGAATATTTATAAATATGGTTTATATTTTCGGATCTGATTCCATGGTAAGCAGCGTTAAACTTTCCATGTCTCTTCCTTTGATCTCTAGAGAAACCTATCTTCTTCATTTGCGTTATAGTTTCTTCTCACTGTTTTTATCGCTTCCTTCATCTTGTTTAAAATGTCTACACGATGCATTTCTCCTTCTCTGTGTAAGGATTACTTGTTGTATTGTGGCATTAGACCTGATCCGCATATCAATGCAGCCATAAGGGTACCCAACTACCCAAACTGGTTTTTTTTTCCTTTTTTGACGTCTCCCACAAAGTGTTTTTTATTTAATTGATTATTAACCAATATATTGTCGAGCATGATCCCTCTTCTTATTAATACCAATGTAGTTTAAGTGAAATTTGCTTATGTGTCTTTTTCTTATGCAAAGTTAGTTATAATTTAATCTGACATGGATTTTACTAAAAATCATATTAGGAAACATGAAATATGCCATGTCTTTAATTTAGATAATTGAATTCATCGATGTTCTGTGAAGAAATTCTGGAGAATTCATCGAGAAAAACTCTTTCTTCGTCTTCTTCTTCTGCATTTTGATCTCTACAATGGCGACAATTAGGGATGGACATAATTCCCGTCCCTTCCCTGTCCGTCCCGTCCCGTCCCATTACCGCTCCCAAATTCCCGTCCCGTATGGGAATGAGAATCTTTAAGGGACAAGTTTCTTATTCCCGTAGGGAAAGGGAACGGGACGGGACGGGAAAGGGAATTCCCTAATTCCAGTTTGGGACAATATATAATGCGGATTTATATATTATATTATATATAATATATAATGACAATATTTAAAAATTAACTAAATATACAATTTTTAAATCTCATTTGATTTTTTAGTTAATAAAAATTACTATTAATCTTTTTTTTTTAATTTTGACATGTATAATATATGAAGATTTCATAAAAATAATTGTATTCAGTGATATTTGTAAATATTGTATTACACTGTTCCAAATATAATGTTATAATAAATATATTTATTTGTTAAATACGAACAAATTTTATTTTTGATTTAAGTTGAAATACATGTTTTTAATATGGGAATTCCCGGTCCCGTCCCGTCCCATCCCGTTCCCGTTCCGTATTTCATATGGGACACAAAAGGCACAAATATTTTTGTCCCCAAATTTCCGTCCCGTTCCCGCAAAATCCCGTCCCGAGTTCCCGTTTGCCCACCCCTAGCGACAATCATCTCCTGCTCTGCTCTTTCTGAAGATCCTAGCCTCTTCCGAATCAATCAAAAAGCCAGATCCGACTCTCAAGAAACCGGTTTCGTGGTGGAGTCCTATATTCGGCATTTCATCGGAGCCAGATTACTTGAACAGAAACGTCAACGTCTCTTCGTCCTTTGATTGATTCGGAAAAGTCATCAACTTGGCTCCATAGGTCTTTCTGTTTACCCCACCGAGTTTCTTAACGATATCCGTGTATCTGGCTTACCGAAACACGAATTGAAGTTGAAAGTGGGTGCTCCCGTAATGTGTATGCGGAATATTGATCCAAAAGGGGGACTATGTAATGGAACACGTTTGATAATTACTCAGACACAACGTCACGTTATCGAAGCTGTCATTGTGCCGGAAGTGATAAGAGGAAAGGTGAAAAGGTTCTAATACCAAGGATGTATTTAACACCAACGGATGGAAAGTTTCCTTTCAGAATGCGTCACAGACAATTCCCATTAAACTTAGCTTTCGCAATGACGATCAATAAAAGTCAAGGTCAATCACTTGAGAGTGTCGGAATATATCTACCCAGGTCAGTTTTTCGCATGGACAACTCTATGTCGCGTTATCCAGAGTTAAGTCCAGGACCGGACTTAAAGTTTTAATTACGGACCAAGATGGAAAGGATCAAAAGAAAACCATGAACGTAGTTTACCCCAGAAGTGTTCAACAATTTGCAATAGGTTTGCATTATAGTTTATCCGCTTCTTTGTTGTTATCATTTTCAAACATTTTTTTACCTTTTACAATACTATTTTACGGGAATTTTCCATTGGATGACACTTACGTTTTTTTCTTTCACCTTCTACTTTCGGAAGAACACAAAACAAAGATTTTTTTTTATCGATTACATTCAAGCCCGCACAGGATGCGGGCCAAAATCCTAGTATCTTTTTATTACCAATATTTGTATCAAAATATTTTTACTGTGTGTATATATATTAAGGAAATTTTGGTGAATGGTACATTTTCGAAAGTTTATTTATGAAAGTGTTTTTTATGACTTTTGTGAAATGATACATTTTTCCTGTTAAATAACTATTATAACCTTAAATTCAGTTTGTTTTGTACAAAATTATAATTCAATGTTAATTCAAATTTAATTTTGATTTGGATTTGTTTATTTAAATTCAGAATTTTTTTCTTTTTATATTTGTAAAATTATATTATTTGTTTTTAACAAAACAAAAGAAGAAAAAAAAGGAAAAAAATGAATAATTAAATACCCAACGTCGATTAAAGAGTCTTGACTTGTCTAATGACAAACTGTCCATGAAATGTATTCATCGTCCATGTTTATTATTCATTGTCCATGGAATGTATTCATCGTCTATGTTTATTATTCATTGTCCATGAAATGTATCCATCATACATGTACATTATTTAGTATCCATTAATTAAAGGTATCCATCATACACGCCTTGTATCCATCATACACACTTTGCATCCCATTACACACATCCATCGTCCATGTTTATTATTCATTGTCCATGAAATATATCCATCATACATGTGCATTATTTAGTATACATTAAAGATATCCATCATACACGTCTTGTGTCCATCATACATACTTTGTATCCCTTTCACTGGTCTGTTTGTCTTTTGATCCCACCTACTGATTTGAAAACCATTTTCATCCACCATTTTTTTTGAATGTCGCTGAGAGATAAACGAGATCTCATAACAAACTAGGTTAGAAGAAGAGCACGTGATAGGTAAAAAGTGAGATATTTTAATATTTAATTACATCTTTAAAGAATCATTTCTTTTCTTAAAATATTTTAATTGAATTATTACAATTACAAAAATTAAAAAGGAAACAAATTCAAACCAACACATAAACCGATATAACAAAACAAAACCAATTCAAGGCTAAAACTGCCATTATGAAAATAGCTAAACCGAAAATGGCCCTTTTCTCCTATTTTATTTGAAAAAGCACCTATTGCAAATTAACTTTTGAAAATGTGTCTCTTTCACCAATTTTTTCTATATAATATCACAGTGGTGGAATTCCTTAGCTTATTGGTTAAAGATTTAAAAGTTTTTACACCAGGTATGAGGTTCAAATCCCAGAGAATACGATTTCTGCAAATTAAGGGATGCATGGCTTGGTCTTGACGAAGCTCCAGAGTGATGCAGGCAAATTAAAGGATGCATTGACTTGGGATTGACAAAAATCCAGAATGATGCAGATAATCTCATTGTTTGTTCCTTCCGTCTAAATTTACATTTTCTTTAAATCAAATATAAGGAAAACATGGAACATATAATATCCTTTATATATTAAAAGAGAGGACATTAGAGCATAAAATCCTAGGTATCATCATGACAGCGTTTTAGGACTCACATCAATTAATTAAACCAATAAAAACATTTTAAAATATATTACATATATAGAAATCTCTACATATTTCATTAATATAATCATATGTTTATAAAGTTAAATCTAATTAAAATGTCAAATTTTATATAACTTCAAGTTTTATCGTATGATTATTTAAAAATGATGTCAAATTAATTGTATATTAATATTTATTTAATTACCATATAAGTTGACAATATAATTAATTTAAACTTTACTTTCATTAATATCCCCTAATAATTAATTTGTTGTTATAATAAATTGAGATTTTTTTATTTTAATTAAATCATTATTTTAGTGTTAATTTTAATTAAATTAAAACGCTATAAAATTTATTTTATATATTCTAATCGAAATCTAGTGACGTATATAAATGTAAAGATTGTAATAATAAAAAAACACAGTGTTAAGCTTCATGAGCTTCCAACTAAAAAATACGCCCCCTCGAGATGATGGTTCTTTGACCATTAATCTCGGTATGTCCGGGCAAGGATCGATGGACCGATTTGGGTCAGTTCGATGATGGATTGGGTTGGATAGTGTGGATCGGTTATGCCCATTTGGGCTTAATGGGCTCTGATACCATGTTAAGCTTCATGGGCTTCCAACTAAAAGCCAACTGACAATTAGTGGAGAGACTCAATCTACTTATATATTACTAATGATCCCTTCCAACTTCCGATGTATGATATAATCCCTAATACACAGCCTGGACAAACTAGGGTTCTGATCAAAGATGTTGCTACAAGATAAGAAGAAGCCAATCAAAATCAGCTGCTCCCTTACCTGCCGATCTAACGTCAGAGACATTCTTAAGGTTGCCTGAGAAATCTGTTGCTAGGTTTCGTTGTGTGTCCAAGCTTTGGTTATCAATCTCCACCAATCCATATTTCATCAACTTGTTTGAAACTCGATCCCCACGGCCTAGTCTTATATTTTGCTTCAGAAAAGATTACAATTTGTATGCGTACTCTATTCCGCAACATACTCATAGTCATAACCTTCATTGTCAGGATTCGAACAAGTCTTACTCTTGTTCTCCACACATTGATAGTTATCATATGAAATTCTCAGGAGAAGAATATAGTCACGTGCCCCCTACGGAATCTGTCCACGGTTTGATCTGCTTTCAAGAACCAGAAGAGCCCATAATTTGGAACCCTAGCAAGAAACGGTTCTTAACCTTACCCAAACCCCAAAAGAGCTGGGAACGTATAACAGTGTTTTTAGGATACGATCCAGTGGAAGGTAAACACAAAGTAATGTGTATGCCTCATAGAAGATCTAGCGATGTGTGCCGAGTGTTAACATTGGATCAACTCAAGAATCATGGAGAACGGTCAAAACAACCCATAATCATCGTACTGACCCTTGTACTAGTGGGCGATGTATCAAGGGGGTTATATATTATCTTACCTATATTCATCAGACTCATGTTTGGGTTACAATGAGTTTTAATGTCCGATCTGAAAAATTTGATAGGATAGAATTACCATCGGAGATACACAGGGATGGGATGATAATTTATCAGGGGACGCTTGCTTGTCTTGATAAACATGTAATTGGAAGAATGTGGATTCTAGAGGATGCAGAGAAACACAAATGGTCGACTCAAGACTTTGTTTCACCTTTAGGTCACTATAATGAGTGTTCGAGAACCATTCTCACGCTAAGAGGTTTCACACATGCTGGTGAGTTTATTTTTGTACCATCCTTGTGTAGTGAATCTTCATATGTTTTATTTTGTGATCCGGTGAAAAGGAGTTATAGAAGATTCAAATTTCAAGAATTCGCAAAGGGCGAACAATTTGCAGATGGAATGTGCCAATATTTGCTTCATGCTTTCCCCTATCATATTGAAAGTCAAATTTCTTTATAACAATTGTTGCTCTCTCTTTTTTTGGCTTTGTTTTTCCTTGATGACATTTAATTAATGCAACTTTTTTGGCTTCATTCCTTGATTATTTACCAGTTCGCGGTACTAGTTGCAACTATTGTAGAGGGTACAAGTTTCAAATAGAAGCCAATAAGAACATGTATGCATCAGCTGGCATGGTCTTACAGCAAACCTTATATTATTCGACTATTTTTTCCGTTTTTTGTTAACATGTTTTTAAAAGGGTCAATAATAAATTTTAAGATGGCGTATATAAACATAAAACTAACAAAAAAAAACTAAACATAAAAACCAGTAATAAAATTATTTTAGTAATGAATTTCTGTTTGTACACATCACCTTTAAAATGTTGGTTCATTTGTTTGATGTAACCAACCAGCTTTGATGGCGTCCTCGATTTTGACAAGAAGTTCAATGAGGCATCGTTGGTGAGTAAGGAAAACTTGCTCCACCGTGGAGGAAGCTGTGATACCCAATATCGATCGATAAACCCTCTTGAATTAATTAACGTACGTGTAGAATCTACCCAACGGAGATTATATTACAATTAATCAGGGGAACCCTAGCAAGAAAAAGTTCTTAAATTTACCAAAACCTAGCAAGAGCTGGAATCCTATAAAAGTATTTTTAGGATACGATGCAGTTGAAGGTAAACACAAAGTAATGTGCATGCCTTTTAAAAGATTTTCTGATGTGTGCCGAGTGTTAACATTGGGATCTGCTCAAGAGTCGTGGAGAACAGTCAAAATTAACCATAAGCATCATACTGTCGATAATACTAGTGGAAGATGTATCAATGAGGTTATATATTATGTAGCTCATGTTCTTCACACTCGTGATTGGGTTATAATGTGTTTTGATGTCATCAGATCCGAAAAGTTCGGTAGGATAGAAGTACCATGGAATAATTGCAAGAAAGAAGTATTAATTTATCAGGGGAAGTTAGCTTTCACTGACTTGTTTTATGAATGTCGAAGATTGTGGATTTTGGAGGATCCAAAGAAACAAAATTGGTCGCGTGAATGCTTTATTTCATTACCTTTTGGTCTTTCTAATACGCTTTTGAGAATCATTTTCTCATCAACAGGTTTCACCTATGCTGGCGAGTTTATCTATGTACTACGCGAGTTTAGTAAATCGTCATATGTTTCATTTTTTGATCCGGTGACAAACAGTTTTAGAAGATTTGAATTCAAAGGAAACAGGGGGTGAAAATTTTGTTGGTGGAAAGCTCTATGCTTTCCAGAATCACATTGAGAGTCAAATTTCTTTGTGAGATCACTACAAGAGAAAGGTCATGTTGTATCATTTTTTTAGTGATTAAATCATTTATAATTGAACAAAAAGAATTTATATCATTTAGAAGAGTGATGCCATTTTCAATGATGTAAATATTTTTGGAAAAATTGTTCTAAGCTACACGAACTATATGGTAATATGTTGATAACACCCTGAACTATGATAATGTGTTTTAAACTACACAAACTATTATGGTGGTCATAAAAACATACACCAACTATTTTCATGTATGGTGTAAACATCCTATTGGACTTTACACATTTAAAACCATGAATTTGGGGTCAAATTATAATTATTTTTTAATTATCCGATCCAGTTAATTTTCGATCCGGATTCTGACCCGACCAAAATTCCGACCCGGATCCCATTTAGAAATTCTGATCCGACCCGAAACGGGATTTTCAAATTCTGACCCGACCCAGTCACATTAATTCTAAAAACACATGGGCTAGTAGACTCTAACTTGGGACCGTTGGAAGTGAAAGATGTGATTATACCAATGAACTACAGTATATTGTTGTTTTATTGAAAATATATAAATATCTATTACTAAGAGATTCAAATAATAGATACAAATTTACACTCAATCAGAATGCTATTTTTGTTGATTCAACCTTACAATCGATAAAATATAAAAAGATGTTTAATAAAAAGACATAATTGAACCTAAAAGATCATAAGTTTAGTAAAAAACATAACGTAGCACCTAGCCAAAAAGCTTAAAAAAAGAACTGGCAGAATGTCATTATGTACTAATCCAAAAATTGTAGCAAAAAAAAAAAAAAAAACTAAGTAAACTGATGCTAAGCATCAAGTTATAGTTAGGTTGAAGGAGGTGTTGTTGATGAGATGTCTTCCACATGAACTTCCATGTAAGTTTGCACTAGAGCTTGCACTTGAGTAAACAACTTTAATAATAAAAAAAAAAAACTTTAATCAGATTGTTTGCAACATAACTTGAATAAACTTACCAAAACAAATTGTCTAAGAATGAACATTACATGAGAATAATGTTCAGACAATTTACAAACCAACATGTTATTATTCTGATGTAATATTCATTCTTAGACAATTTGTTTTGGTACAGTTCATTCAAGTTCTGTTGCAAACTATCTGATTAAAGTTGTTTTCTTTTTATAGTCGGAAGAGGATAGGACAAAGCTAGGAGACTTAATGAGGAAGCTCAAGTGCAAGCCCACATGGAAGTTCATGTGGAAGACATCTCATCAACAACACCTCCTTCAACCCAACTATAACTTGATGCTTAACATCAGTTTACTTGGTGTTCTTTTGCTACAATTTTCGGATTAGTACACAATGAAGTGCTGCCAGTTCTTTTTTTTTTTACTTTTCGGCTAGGTGCTACCTTATGTTTTTTACTAAACTTATGATCTTTTAGGTTCAATTATATTTTTTATTAAACATCTATTTATGTTTTTATCGATTGTAAGGGCAAATCAACAAAAAATAGCCTTCTGATTGAGCGTAAATTTGTATCTATTATTCAAATGTCTTAGTAATAAATATTTATATCTTTTAAATGAAACAAAAATATAATGTAGTTCAACTGGTAAAATCGCATCTTTCACTTCCAAAGGTCCCATGTTCGAGTCTACTAGCCCATATTTTTTTTAGAATTATGTAATGGATCCGGGTTGGAATTTGGGTCGGGTCAGGATCCGGATCGAAAATTAACTGGGTCGGACAATTATAAATAATTACAATTTTACCCCAAAATAATGGTTTTAAATTTATAAAGTCCAATAGGATGTTTACACCATATATGTAAATAGTTGGTGTATGTTTTTATGACTACCATAATAGTTTGTGTAGTTTAAAACACATTATCAAAGTTGGGGGTGTTATCAACACATTACCATATAGTTCGTGTAGCTTAAAACAATTTTTCCAATATTTTTGCATCACTTTATATAACTGATACAATTATGTATCATTTTACAATAAATGATGTTACTTTTTGTATCAATTTGTGTAAATGATATTAACATTTGTATCATTTATTATAACTGATATAAAATATTTATATCATTTACATATAATTGATACTAAATTTGGAATCAATTTTTATAAATGATTCTAATATATAGCATTTATAATAATTGATATTGTTGTAATTAAATATATTTTATTGGAAACTTTAATTTAATTTCAAGAAAAGAAAAAAGAAAATATTTTTGATTTATAACAAAAATGTTGAATTGTTATTTAAAAATATTACAAAATCATAATATCATTGCAAAACACATAAAAGACTTAAAATTTACACACACAAACTAAAACTTATAATTGAAATGTTGACGCTTTCCTTTTCGAACATACACGCCAAGTCCCTGCGAGTCTGCGACAACTCAACAAACACCTTATGTGCATAATCCAAAATTACAATCAAAGAAGGTATAACATCATAACGATTTACCTTAGTAACCATCAACGCATCATAAACATCTTTACTGTGATTGTGCTCTGGTATGTAACATCAACATATGAGAAGTAAATTAAGTGCAAAGCAGTCAATCTTGGGTGGCACAGAAACTGGTGAAATTGAGAAGTATTGCATACTTTGCACTTGTCGCTGCTAGAGGGATAATTGGTCACCATTTGGAAATCATTTGCAATACTTTGCACCCGAGAGGCCTCTCCAAGTTGGTATCCCTCTTATCAAAACTTTGCAGGAACTATGGAGAGATGGGGGTGGATTTTACCTTCTGCAAGATCAGAAAAGCAGGTGGCTGTTCAAGCATTTCTCACAAGCTTACAGTTATCACAACATGGAGATTCCCCACTGCAGGTCTTATCTATACAGCAATCAGAGAAGCTTATCCGTTAGTACCTTGGTCTCCGGCGATATGGATCAAGAATGGCATCCCTTCTAAAGCAGATCGCCTCCATTGTTCCTTTCGCGATTGATAATCAAAACCACCAAAAAACAAAATCAATGTAGCGAAAGAGAGAGAGAGAAAACGTTAGAGCGCCGAATGAGAAATTCCTCTTAACTGACGAAACCCATCACGATCCACATATCCACAAAAGATCTTGTCTTGATAAATCATCGTACCTTCCACATTATCATAAGTAATTGGACTACTAATAAAAAAAACTTTCTTCGTTTCTGTATTATTACTTTTACTAGGATTTTGGTCCGCACCCTATGCGTACTTGAATGTAATTGATAAAAAAAAATTGTTTATGGAAACCTATTGCAGATAAAGTGTTTGAAAACGATAACAACAAATAAGCATATAAACTATAATGGAAAGCTATTGCAAATTGTTGAATACTTCCGGGTAAACTACATTCATGGTTTTCTTTTGATCTTTTTCGTCTTGGTCCGTAATTAAAACTTTAAGTTCGGTCCTGAACTTAACTCTGGATAACGCGACATAGAGTAGTCCATGCGAAAAAACTGACGTGGGTAAATATATTCCGCCACTCTCAAGTGATTGACCTTGACTTTTGTTGATCGTCATTGCGAAAGCTAAGTTCAATGGGAATTGTCTGCGACGCATTCTGAAAGGAAANCAGACGTGTTCCATTACATAGTCCCCTTTTGGATCAATATTCCGCATACACATTACGGGAGCACCCACTTTCAACTTTAATTTGTGTTTCGGTAAGCCGGATACACGTATATCGTTAAGAAACTCGGTGGGGTAAACAA